>BDUI01006431.1:9172-25562 GCA_002335545.1 Apodemus speciosus
TATTTCCCTTTATTTCCCTTTTCAATAATTAAAACAATTAAAAAAACAAAACAAAAAAGGAATATTCACATGTGAAATTAGACATCTCACATAAATTATCTCACTTAGAACTGAGAAGGAGGCTTTGGGGGATCACTGTTTATTCAATGTCATAGTATCTTTGTGCTACAATTAGAAAGAAACAGCAATTTTACTGTAATTATAGTCTGTTTCTGTGATTTTTAAAGATACTCATGTCAATCCCCTTATAAAGAAATAATCCCTACTGAAACAAAAGATGGTTCATTCTTTATTTCTTTCACGGTGTTTCCATATTTCCTTTAAAGTTGCAGTACTTATCAGATTTGAATTTATTTGAAAAGTGCAAAAGAGAATATTAACCACAGAAGAGTTAAGAGATGAAAGATTGGCATCTGTAACTTAGGTCAGATAGGATTCACATGCCTAAAAAATTGGTTGATATTAAAACATTCAAAGAATTAGATCATTTTATGTCTAAAATATATAAATATTAATAATTGTCAGTTGGCCTTGATGGCACACATAGACCCTTCTATAACTAAATGATCAATTTTTTATTATATGTTCAAATTTCTATATTTTAAAGAAATAAACAAGTTGAAAGCTTACATGGCTGTAATAAAGACAGACATATGAAAAATGCTGCTTATATAATATAATACATAACATAATAAACAGATGTTAATAATGCCTTTTCATTTTTAATGTTATCATTTAGATTTTTTCACCTTAAAAAATTTTTAACATAAAATTAGCCAGACAAGAGAACAAACTACAATCATTATTCTAACAACTCCTCCATCATGCTTCAACAATTTAATTAAAAACTGGGTGATAAATTTTATGTCAGGAGATGTGTATATTAGAGTGAGCAGAGACATGAATCAATGAGCCAAAATACAGAACCACACAACACTGTTGTAATAATGTCAAGGAAATGTTATTTTGTGGCATAGCTGCRTACAAAGATTTCATTTGTTGACTCAATTTTAGGACAGGTTTGTGCTGTCATGGGCAGAATTGAATAAACATTTTCAAATAGTGCTGAGAAAATAGTGTAATTTAGATTTATTCCATTTTAATGAAATTATGTCTTCACACATGAAAATTTGAGCATCAGACATGCTTAATTTTATGGAAAAAGGAAGAATTGTTAGTATTGCTAACATTCAATATTCCTTTAGGCAGAGCGAAACTTTATATTTAGTAGTCCAAGAAACTTTAAATCTTATAGTTTTCCAAAGTTCTATTACTAAGGTGGGTAACCATGACTTCAAATATGTAGTATATTTAATCTCTGATTATAGCTCTAGATAATAAAAGAAAGGCTACAGCCATTTCAGCAACAGACTATTATAAGGTGAAACCTACATACTTATCCTATACATTCTTTGGAAATAAAATTTCCAGGGGCTGGATAACTAAGTTACTACAGTCCTTGCTATTAAACCATAAAATGGGAGTTCAAAACCCTGGAGTCCATGTACACAAATGCTGGATATGGTGGCAGATGCATGTAACCTCAGCGCTGCAGAAGGACACAGAGAGTTGTATCCTGAGAGGTCAGTGGCTACTGAGCCTAGCTGAAACAGTGGGCTTTACAAAACTCCATGAAAACCCTTCTCGTTGCACCTCTACTTGCGTAGATCAGCTGGCCTGCTCTTCTCATATCCCATAGCCTGTCTCCCAAGAGATCTGCCATAACCAGGGACACAGGTGGGACACCCCTCCTGCCCAAATAACCAAACCATCTGAGACCCTCATGGAGCTAAGTAGATGTATAACGGCAGTCACTTTGCCTGAGCCCTGTGTCTCTTCCTGACTGCTCTTACATTAAGACCAGATTGGAGTGCCTGCTCCTCTCCCCCATCCCATAACCTGCCTGTCTCCCAAGAGGACTGCCATAACCAGGGACACAGGAGGCCAACTTAACCAGAGACAGCACTGCCTGGCTCCCAAGAAGCCAGCTCTAACCCATGTCACAGAGCTCTAATTGTCTCTAAGGAGGCAGTGTTCAGTCAGAGACACCCAGGCTAGTTAACGCCAGAGATAACCAAATGGCCAGAGGCAGGTTCAAGAACATAAGCAACAGAAGTCAATGTAATTTGGTACCATCAGAATCCAATAATCCTACCACAGCAAGCCCAGGATACCCTAACAGACCTGAAAAGTAAGATGCTGACCTAAGATACCATCTCACAAAAATAACAGAGGCCTTTAAAGAGGATATAAATAACTCACTTAAAGAAATACAGGAAAACACATGCATGCAAACAAGTAGAAGCCCTTAAAGAGGAAACAAATTAATTCCTTAAAGAAATACAGGAAAATACAATTAAGCAGGTGGAGGAATTGAACAAAACCATCCAAGAACTAAAAATGGAAATAGAAACAATAACGAAATCACAAATGGAGGCAAACCTGGAGATGGAAAACCTAGGAAAAAGATCAGGAGTTACAGATGCAAGCATCTTCAACAGAACACAAGAGATAGAAGAGAGAATCCCAGGCATAGAAAATACCATAGAAGATATAGACATAATTGTCAAAGAAAATACAAAGTGTAAAAAGCTCCTAACTCAAATCATCCAGGAAATTCAGGACACAATGAGAAGATCAAACCTAAGAATAATAGGAATAGAAGAGGGTGAAGATTCCCAGCTCAAAGACTCAGAAAATGTCTCTAATAAAATCATAGAAGAAAACTTTTCTAATCTAAAGAAAGAGATGGCCATAAATGTACAAGAAGCATACAGATCACCAAATAGATTGGACCAGAAAAAAAAAACTTCCAGTTACATGATAATTACAATACTGTATGCACAAAACAAAGAAACAATATTAAATGCAGTAAGTAAGGTAAAAATGCCAAGTAACATATAAAGGCAGACCTATCAGAATTATGAGACTTCTCAACAAAGACTCTAAAAGTCAGAAGATCCTGGATAGGCGTCATCCAGACCCTAAGAGAACACAAATGCCATCTCAGGCTACTATACCCAACAAAAATCTCAATCATCATAGATAAACCAAGATATTTTGTGACGAAAGCAAATTTAAATAACACTTTTCTACCAATTCATCCCTACAGAGGATCCTGGAAGGAAATGTGGAGCAAGGAGGGTAGCTACACCCAAGAAAACACAAGAAATTAATCATCTCACAAAATAAGAGAATCACACACACACACACACATAATACTATCTCTAACAACAAAAATAAGAGTAAACAACAACTGGTCTTAAATATCTCTCAACATCAATGCACTCAATTCCCCAATAAAATGATAAACTTGCTTGGATAAGCTTGGATAAATAAGCAAGATCAAGCATTTTGCTGTATATAAGAAACACAGCTCATTGATAAAGACTGAAACTAACTCAGAGTAAAATGCTAGAAAAAAGGTTTTCAAGCAAATGGTCCCAAGGAATAAGCTGCATTGGCCATTCTAATAGCCAATAAAATGGGTCTTTAACCAAAAGTTATCAAAAGACATGGGAAAGGACACTTTCTACTCATCAAAAGAAAAATCCACCATGAGGAAGTCTCAAATCTGAACATCTATGCCCCAAATGCAAGGGTACCCACATTCATAAAGGAAACTTTACTAAAGCTCAAAACACCCACTGAACCTCACACAATAACAGTGGGAGATTTTGAGACCTCACTTTTACTAATGACAGGTCACTGAAACAGAAACTAAACAGAGACAGAGTGAAACTAACAGAAGTTATGAACCAAATGGATTTAACAAATATCTACAGAACATTTCACCCTAAAACAAGAGACTATAGCTTCTTCTCAGAACCTCATGGTACCTTCTCTAAAACTGACCAAACTGACACAAAATAAGCCTCAGCAGATACAAGAAGATCAAAATAATCCCATGCATCCTATCAAATCACCAGAGAACAAGGCTAGACTTCAGTAACATCAAAAACAGCAGAAAGCCTACATACTTATGGAAACCGAACAATTCTCTACACAGCTTGGTCAGGGAAGAAAAGAAAGAAAGAAATTAAAGACTTTTTAGAATTCAATGTAAATGAAGACACAGCATACGCAAACTTATTGAACATGATGAAAACAGTGCTAAGAGGAAAATGAATAGCATCATCTGCCTTCATAAAGATGATGGAGAGATCCTACACTAGCAACTTAACAGCACACCTGAAATCTCTAGAAAAAGGAAGCAAACATACTCAAGAGGAGTAGATGGAAGAAAATCATCAAACTCAGAGCAGAATCAACCAGCTACAAACAAAGAGCATGATACAAGGAATCAACAAAACCAAAAGCTGGTTCTTTGAGAAAATCAACAGGATAGATAAATCCTAAAGGGCACAGAGAGAAGACAGTGTCCAAGTCAACAAAATCATAAATGAAAGTGGAGACAAATCAATGGAAACTGAGGAAATTAAAATATCATCAGCTTTTAATTCAAAAGCCTATACTTAACATAACTAGAAAATATAGATGAAATGAATGATTTTTCTAGATAGATACCACATACCAAAGTTAAATCAAGATCAGGTAAACATCTAAATGGTTCCATAACCTTTAAGGAAATAGAAGCCATCATTAAAATCCTTCCAACTAAAAAGATAATCCCAGGATCAGATGATTTTAATGCAGAATTCTACCAGACCTTTAAAGAAGCGCTAATATCAATACTCCTCAAATGATTCCACAAAATATAAACAGAATGAACCCTACCAAATTCATTCTATGAATCCACAGTTACACTGATACCTAAACCATACAAAGACCCAACAAGAAAAGAGAACTTCAGATCAAGTTCACTTATGAATATTGATGCAAAAATACTCCATAAAATTCTTGCAAACTGAATCCAAAAGCACATCAATATGATCATTCACTGTGATCAAGTAGGCTTCATCTCAGGGATACAGAAATTGTTCAATATACAAAAATCTATCAATGTAATCCACTACATAAACAAACTCAAAGAAAAAATTTACAGTATTATTTCATTAGATGCTGGAGAAGCCTTTGAAAAATTCCAACACTCCTTCATGTTAAAAGTCTTGGAGAGATTAGGAATTCAAGGCACATACCTAAACAGAATAAAAACAAAATACAGCAAACCAACAGCCAACATCAAATTAAATAGAGAGAAACTAGAAGCAATCCAACTAAAACACAAGGCTTCACACTCTTTCCCCGTCTATTCAATATAGTACTCAAAGTTCTAGCTAGAGTAATTAGACAACAAAAGGAGATCAAGGGGATACTAACTGGAAAAGAAAAAATCAAGGTATCACTATTTGTGCATGATATGATAGTATACATAAGCAACCCCTAAAATTCTACTAGAGAGCTTTTATAGCTGATAAAAAAACGTCAGCGATGTGGCTGGATATAAAAGTAACTCAAACAAATCAGTAGCATTCCTTTATACAAATGATAAACAGGCTGATAAAAAAACAGCGAAATGACACCTTTCACAATAGTCACAATTAATATAAATATCTTCGTGTAACTCTAACCAAACAGGAGAAAGAACTATATGACAAGAACTTCAAATTGCTGAAGAAAGAAACTGAAGAAGACCTCCAAAGATGGAAAGTTCTCACATGCTCATGGATTGGTAGGATGTGGAAGAAGAGGAGCACTCCTCCATTGCTGGAGGAATTGCAAACTGGTACAACCACTCTGGGAGTCAATCTGGCACTTCTTCAGAAAATTGGAAATAGTTCTACCTGAAGACCTAGCTATACCACTCCTGGGGATTATTCAAAAGATGCACCACTATACCAAAAGGACACACGCTCCACAGCATGCTATGTTCACAGCAGCCTTATTTGTAATAACCAGAATCTGGAAACAACCCATATGTCCCTCAATGAGGAATGGATACAGAAAATGTGGCTCATTCACACAATGGAATACTAATCAGCTATTAAAAACAAGGACATCATGAATTTTGCAGGCAAATGGATGGAACTAGAAACTATCATCCTGAGTGAGGTAACCCAGACCTAAAAGGACATGAATGGTATGTACTCACAGATAAGTGGATATTAGCCTGAAAGTTCATAATAACCATGATACAACTCACAGACTGTAGGAAGCTTAGCAAGAAGGAAGGCCAAAGTGTGGATATCTCAAACCCGCTCAGAGGGGGAACAAAATAATCATGGGAGGCAGAGGGAGGGAGGAACATGGGTGGCAGAAGGAAAGGAAGTGGAAAAGGGGGGCAGAATCAAGTGTCAGAGAGACATGAGAGATCTCAGAGAAAGAATTGAAATATGCAGCAGTGTGGGGTGGGGATGGGCTCTGGGGAACCTCTAGAAAGTCCCAAATACCTGAGATATGAGGGGCTACCAGGACTCAGTGGGGGTGACATTAGTCAAAATATCCAACAGTGGGGAGATTGAACCAGAAGAGACTACCTCTAGTAGATAGATTTGACCTCCAGTTGAGGTAGGGGCTACTCAGTCATCTTCAAAAGTTTTGACTGAGAATTTTTCCTGTCTAAAGGAAATACAGGGACAAAAATGGAGCAGATACGAAAAGAAAGGCCACCGAGTGACCAGCCCAACTTGGGATTCATTCCATGCTTACATACCAAATGCTGACACCATTACTGATGCCATATTGTGTTTCAGACAGGAGCCTGGCATGGCTGTTATCTGAGAGGCTCTACCAGCAACTGACTGAAATAAATGGAGATCTTTACCTCCAACTATTGGACTGAGGTCAGGGACCCCTATGGAAGAGTTAAGGGAAGGACTGAAGGAGTTGAGAGGGATTGCAACCCCATTGGAAGAACAACAGTGTCAACTAACCAGGATACCTCAGCTGGTCTGTGGCCCCAGGCACATGTAGAGCAGAGGACTGCCTTGTCTGGCCTCAGTGGGAGAGGATACACTTAATCCTATGCAAACTTGATGTCCAAGGGAAGAAGGATGCTGGTGGGGGTGGGTGGGTGAGTGAGCGCCCATTCAAACATGGGGAAAGGGGGGATGGAATGCATAACTCAGGGAGGAGGGCCAGGAAGGTTGGAACTTTTGGAATATAAATAAATAATATAATAAAAAATAAGCTTTCTGAGAGACTTTGTCTTAAAGGAATAACACACACATATAGTCATGCCCACATCATATGTATGTATATATCAGAGAGAGGGAGGGAGAGAGAGAGAAGAGGGGAGAGAGAGAGATAGAGAGAGAGACAGAGACAGAGACAGAGACAGAGACAGAGAGATCTAGGTCATTTCTTCTAAAGAACATAGATATAAATATTAAACTCCAGAATATACTAAGAAGACCATACACAAAAGCAGATTGACTTTCTTCTGGGAAGCAGGGATTGTCCAACACAACCATTATCTTTATATGTAATACAGCACATAAATAGACTTGGAAGGAAAAAATAATTTCTTAATAGATGTGCAGATCAGAGAATTGCCTAAGTCATGTATAAATGTAGTGTTTAAGACATGAAATCTTGAAACAGGAAAAACATTTCAGGATACTGTTATAGTCAAGAAATTTCTCAACAGGTCTTCTGTGCTTGAAGAGTTCAAATCAAGAATTAACAAATAGGATTGCATGATATGAAAAGAATGTTTGTGCACAGAAAAAAAAAGACTGCCTACAACCCTTTGCTTGCCATTTGGCTACCAAATGATAATGTTTTGAATATATAAAGAACTGCAAAAGTTAAACACCTATAAATCTACATCATCCATTCAGCAAAGAGAACTGAATAGGCAGTTATCAAAAGAAGAAATGCAGATGGCTGAAAAATATTTACAGCAGTGTCCAGCATCCTTAACCACTGGGGAACTGCTAATTGGAAATGCTTTCAGATTCCATATCACTTCATTCAGTATAACTATAACCGAGAAAACAAATGACATTAAATCTTGGTTAGAAGGTAGGGAGAGAAGAGCTCTTATAGAGTATGGTGAGAATTTAAACAAGTGCAGACACTGTGGAAATCAACAAGGAGTTTCTTCAAAATGCTAAAGACAGAACTACTATATGATCCATATATACCACTCCCGATTATACACTCAAAGGCTGCTAAGTCATCTTACTGAAGAGGTACTTACACATCTATGTTTATTGCTGCTGTATTCATAATAGCTAAGATATGCCAGCTGCCTAGACGATCACCAACAGATGAATAGATAAAGACAATATGGTGCATACATTCAAATTTTTCATTTTAGCTGTAAACAATGCCAGTGTGACATCTGCAGGAGTAAAGAGATGGAACTCAGCAATCATTGTGATGTGTAAAAGAAGGCAAACAAAAGGAAAATACCATCTATATGCCATAGATGTAGAATCTATATTTAAATCTATAGTTATGTGTATTTTGTTTATATGCATATATGTTTAGGACATAAGTATAGGGAGGGGATGATGAGAGGCAACGAGGATTTCTGATGGTAGGAAGGGAACAATACAGGATAATAAAGAGAAAGAAAAAAGAAAAAATGTTTACCCTTAATTCAAGTATTTTGTACTATATACATGTATCAAAAGATCACAAGACATCTTTCAACTGCTGCAACTTTTTTAATTTTTAACATAGATTAAGTTAATAATTTCACTTTAAATATAGATATTATGTGCATTCTAAAATTATCTAGCATTGTTTAAAGCTATAGACTCATTTAGAAGTACAATCATTATAACAAGTAATCTTAATTTTTGTGTTTTTTTTTCTGATGACATATTACTCATCATTTCCCTTGTTCAGCAAACATTGAAGGAATGGTGACTGACCTTTTCTGTTTCATAAGATTAATTTGTCTAAATGTGGCCTTTTTAATTCAGAAGGCTTTTTGCCCTTTTGGTTAATGGTAGTGTGAATGTGAGAGAGAACACTCCCAGTAATGAATGACAACACAGAGTTGCAAGGAGGAGCCTGATGCTTTCCGTTCCAATTTATAAACATACCCACTTTAATTAAGAAAAGTAATCTGTATGGTAATGGAAGCCAACCATTTGCACGCAAAAAAAAATCACCTGCCATAGCATCAAGACACTGTATGTATCAAGAGAAATACGTAGAGCCCAAGTGTAATATATTATAAAGTGAATGGTACCCAAGGTAATCAAAGTGAGAAGCCACCTGCAGTAGGTGAAGCCAGTAAACAAAATGAAATTGTCAGTAATTATGGTCAGGTGAGACTCTTAAAAACATTTTAATAACTAACTTGCTTTTTAAAAGTTGAAATAGACCATGATTTTTGTATGTTAATTGTCATCATGCACCTCTGWATTGTTTTAATATACATTTTAAGCAGAGTATAATGAGGAAAGATTATAGGACATATATATTAAGTCTAAGGTCAGTGAAGCATCTCTTTTACTATAGATGAGGTTTACTCAGATTCAGTACTCTAAACCATGATAGTCATTAACAAAGAGTAGCTTTGAAAATCAATACTAATCTGACCTCTTCACAGGTCTCTCCAAAGTCTTCTGTAATATGTTTAGGAACATTTCACACAATAAGAAATCCTGAGAAAGCACTAAAGCCATTGTAAAGACGTTTTAACAATGCTTTATGTCCTACAAAATATAAATGTGAAATAACTACATTCTTGTTATTTTGCTCTGGGTTGTTATCAATGAGTCTTCAATTTCCTTCAAATCAAGGAAAGTGTAATGTTTACTCATTTGTTAGAGTCAGTGTGATCCTGAGTAATTGTTTATTTCTTTCTTTTTTATTTAATCTTTATTATTTATTTACACTCCAGATTTTACTTCACCCCCTGCCCCCGGGTCCACCCTCCGACAGTTCCACATCCTATACCTCCTCCCCATCCCTCTGTCTCCACGGGGATAACTCTACTACCCACCCCCTACCCAACCAGATCTCTAAACTCCCTGGGGCCTCAATACATAAGAAATGAAGAAGTATTTGAGCAAATGCACAATTAGATTTTCAGGAAATCAGTGTTCAATCTGTCACCCAAAAGTACTATCTCCACTCCTCAATAATGCAAGTTAGATATGAAATCCAAGTGTGTTTTTACCTTATAGCATTGTGGTTTGCAGAGTACTGGCAGACAAAATAATTAGGTTTCTTTAAAAAAAAACCTATTATTTGCAAAATATTAAAGTAAAATTTGACGAATTCATCTTAAAATTCACTTAAGAGTGGGACTTCCAGAAATTACAACTTGCACTCTATAAGGGTACTTTAAAACATCTTTTAAAAACATAAACCAATCATCAATGGATGAGCCAGTAAAATGATAATCTTTAATTAAATTTTAATATCTAAAGATTTAGAATATTAAGATTAAAAGTACATTTGTAAAAGATGTATATCCTACCTTTATTATCTGTTTTTAAGCTAGGATCTCCCTGTTCCCTAGGGTGATACTCAACTACAGAGATTCTCCTGCCTTTAACCGGAGTGCTGGGATTAAAGGGATGGTCCAGGGTGCTCAGGATGGATCTATGTCTTATTACTTGCCTCACAGCTACTTCTGAAGGTAAATATATTCTTATTTACATATTCTACTATCACCTCTTTAATTTATAGTTCATAATCTTTCATCGAAACTCTAGATTTCCCAACAAAACATTAAAAATATGGAAAATTTACATTTAATTGTGTGTGTTGGGGGGCCGTATTTGCTGTAGTATGTTCCTATGAAGGTGTCCAAGTGAAGATTTTCTTTGCCTCCTTGTCCCGAGCTAGAGTTGTCTGGGAAGAAGAACTTCAACTGAGAAAAGGCCTCCAAACAGATTGCCTATAGCCAACACTCTTGAGCATTTTCTTAATTGATGACAAATGAGGAGGAGCCAGCATGCTGTACACCATGATAGGCCTGGTCAGATGGTCTTGAGTTGTATAAGAAAGCAGGCTAATTAAGTCATGAGTAGAAAGCCACTGAGCAACATCTTCCTATGGCCACTGCTTCAGTTTCTGTCTCCAGGTTCCTGCCTTAAGTTCCTGTTCTCATTTCCCTCATTGATGGAGTATGACCTGAGAGTTACATGCAGAACCTTTTCACTTCACATCAGTCAGTTTTGGTAATTTTGTTTATTCACAGCAATAGAAACACTAACTAAGAGAGATGTTCAGAAGGTCTCATGAGTCCATTTGTGTCTCTGGCCTGTAGTGAAAATACCTCTATCTTCTGAGCCATATCTCAGGCCCTGAAAATGTACTTTCAAAGCATTGATACCAACTGAAACTACTATACCCAGCAAAACTGTCCACTATAGTTGAAGGAAAAAAGAAAAAAATCACTCTATAAGTGCACTAAGTTCATGCCCATCAATCCAACTCTACAGATAATACTGCAAACTATGCTTTGTTTTGAAGAGAAAAATAAGCACATCTAAGAGATTATAGAAAGAAAGCAAATGAAGCTATAATTACTGAAATACAAATAAAAATCACAAATAGAAAATAATAGCAGTCAACTCAAATCTTTCAATAATAATTTTAACTGTTAGTGGCCTTAATCTCCCACCCTCATCTCAATTAAAAGACATACATTAGTCATATTGGTTTTTCTTAAAATGATCCCTCTGTTGTGTATAGGAAATTCATCTTATATTTAAAGATAGGAACTACCTTAAAAATGAAAGGATGAGAAAAGTATTCCCCACAATTAGGACCAGGAACTTGTAGGCATTGCTAGCCTGCCTAATAGCTAATAAAATAAACTTYAAACCAAGACAAATCTGAACAGATAAGAAAGGATTCTTTATTCTAATTAAGGTAACAATAAACCAATAAAATATTCCAACCCTCCAAATATGCAACAAACTCCGGTGCATCAAATTYCACAGATTAATTGCAATTAAGGCATAGTGGCTCATTGAGAAAAAAAATGAACAGGAAAACATTAGTGAATTAAGTGAAATCATGAAGCAAGTTACCCTAATATCTACAGAATGTTCCGTACAACCTCCAAAGAATATATACTTTATTCAACAGCCCAAGATGCTTTTTTAAAATAGATCACCTACTGGGACCCCAAAAAAATCTTAATTTGGAAAAGTTGAAATAACTGCATACAACATATGACCAAAATTTTATAAAGTTTACAATCATTAGCAAATGAACCATCAGTAACTATACAAATTCAAGAAGATTAAACAAGACATTACTGAAAGGTAAATAGTTAAAGAAGCAATCAAAAAATAATGCACATAAATGACTTTTTGATGAAGTAAGAATTTTGAAGAGGAGCCTGGTAGTCCAGGCATTAAATCTAACACTAAGTGGGAGCTTGTGAAACTGAAATTTTTCTGTTCGACAACAGATACTGTCTTTCATCTGTAGAACAGATCACAAAATGTGGAAAATTGCCAGCTATTCATTTCATTGAAGGTTAGTATCTAGTTTATATAATAAATTTAACACATACCTGCAAAACCTAAGTATCAAGAAAACAAATAACAGATAAAAATGGGGTATGGATCTAAATAGATGTTTATCAAATGACAAAACACAAATGGCTGAGAAATATTTTTAAAAGTATTAATCATCTTTAGACATCAGGGAAATATAAATTTGAACTCCTTTGAGATTTCATCTTCACCAAATAAATATAATCCATATCAAAGAAACAAATGATGAGAGATATTGACCTTGATGTCAGAAAGAGGACTATTCACTGTTGGTAGTAGTGCACACTGGCACACCACTATGGAAATCTATGTGGAAATTCCTCAAAAAGCTGAAAATCTACCACAAGATCCAACTATACCATGCTTCTACATATACCCAAAGGACCCTACATCTTTCTGCAGAAATACTTGCTCATCAATGTTTATTGCTGTTCTATTCATTTTAGCCATAAATTGGAAACATCATTGATGTCTATCAGCCAATGAATAGGTAAAAAAAAAGATGTAGTACATATATACAAATGAAGTTGTAGTACAATAGAATATTGTGGTACAATAGAATATTATTTGGCTGTTAAAAATGATATCGCAAAAATTTTAGGTAAGTGGAAGGAGCCCAAAACATCCATCATGAATGAGGTAAGCTAGAAGCAGAAAGATAACATACATTTTCTCTCCTTTCTGGATGTTAGCTTTAAGCCTTCAGATATGTATTCCTTTTGGTATACCTATAGACATCAGGATTATACTAAGGGGATATTGTGAGGGAAGGGCCTTCAAGGGAAGTAAAATAAAGCAGTAATAAAGGGGAAATTTTCTAGAAATAATAAACAGTTTCAGCAAAGTGGCAGGATACAAAATCAACAGTCTTTTATAAACCGATAATAGCAAACAGTGAGTGTCAGAGGAAAGCCAACCAAGTCTGTGTTTGTCTTGATTAGTGCTAAATTTTATATATTTCATTAGGCATGGAAACCTTCATTTCCTAAGATCTTAAGTTCTGTTCCTTCCTTCATCTCATCAATGATCATTTTCTCATTTTTACTACATCATCCTTTTATCTTAGCTTCTTTTTAAAAAAAAAATATTCAAGTGTGCCCCATTTCTAATTAGAAAAAAAATCTGTGCTACATTTCTCTGTTCTGGCTGAAAATTATGCAACTTACTAATATGCAGTCTTCACTTCCTCATTTCTGTATGTTCTTTTTGCTTAGCTGGGGTAATTCCCCCTTGCATATTTTTTTGCTTAACTATACTTGTTTTTATCCCTCACTTCCTCCCCCTTAATCTTCTCTCCCCACTCTCATTTCCTCCTTCCATCCCTCTGCCCTTCTTTCTCCTACCCTCCCTTCCTTTTCTCCAGCAAATAATTAACTCAAAATGTGCACATGTGTTTTATTCTTTACTCTCTGGAACCCTTAAAGCCCTCAGTGCTCATAAAGCATTGATGGAATCAGAATATGGGAGGTTATACAAATCACCTTATCATAATTTAAGTCTTTCCTCTGTGTTGTATCTTTATTGTTATAGACACCTAGATTCTATAAGATCTTTACTTAACATTTAAAACTACTGGCAAAACTAAGAAAGGATTCAAACGTCTGCTTTTCTTTAGTTATAAAAAAGTAGACAGGATCTGAAAAACATAATCAAAGATGAATGTTTTCTGATTTTTCCCACCTACAGATCATCACTTGCCTTGCTTTCAGTAAATATCCAACTGTATAATTCTTTACTAAAGGAATTTTGATAAGCCATGAACAATAGAAGCATCAAAGTTTCTTCTAGTCCCAAATAAAGATGACTCTAAAGACTTTTTTTTTTAAAAAAATCACATTTTAAAATAGTAAAATACAGTGAATATAATTCTTCCAGTTGATTTACTGACTATGAAGCCCAGGCTTCTCTCTAATTTCAATCATAGGAACTGTGTTCCAGTGTAAGGCAGAAGGGACTTTCTCACTGTCTCATTTGATTGTGTGCATATGTGTGTGTGTGTGTGTGTGTGTGTGTGTGTGTGTGCAAGCACACGTGTGGATATGTGAATGCATGCGGATGAACATGTGTGTACACATACACACTCAAATGTGTCCGTAGGTCAGAAAAACACCTCAGGTAATTCTTCAGGTGTCCAGCAACACCTTTTTTATAGACACAGGATTTCTCACTTCACTGATTAGCCTAGGCCCACAGACTCCATCTGTCTCTGTTCCCCTATGGCTGGGCTTACAAATGCATACCACCATGATGTGTGTGTGTGTGTGTGKGGGGGAACTAAGGTCCTTAAATTTGAAAGGCAAGCACCTTTTTTGGCAGAATTATTTTACCAGCTCCTTAACCCTTTAAAAAATAGTCTCTAATCATCATGTATAGCCTTTCCTGTAGAAGATATATTCAGTATTAATGTATCAGGCAGCTGTGGACAGGAATCAAGACATGACAATACAGACTTCATAACATGGCTTTAGCCTCCTCATTATATTTCTTGGTGTGCTTATGTAAGCACTTTCCAGAGATGTTCTGGTCTCTGTTGGTCCTGCATTCACATTCATAGACATACACATACTTAGAAGTTTTTAAAATCTTTTTAAAAAAGAAAACATCAACAAAGGAAAGGAGTGCAAATTTCAGTGTGCTAGAACACCATTCTTATGGATACTAAAATTGCCAAATGTATTCATATGGGTTCTTAGAGAGACAGAACCACAGAACTAAGACATGAAATCTTAACTCAAATCCTCACTATTCCCTAACTTAAATTTCCCAAGAAACACATTATCATAATGTGGTTGTTTGAATATGCTTGGCTCAGGGTGTGGCACTATAAGGAGGAGTGGTCTTGTTGGAGAAAGTGTGTCACCACTGGGGTGAGCTTTGAAACCCTTCTCTGAGCTGCCTGGAAACCAGTCTTCTCCTGTCTACTTTTGTATCCAGATGCAGAACCTTCTGTTCCTCCAGCCCTATGTTTGCCGGATGCTGCCATGTTCCCACCTTGATGATAACGGACTGAACCTCTGAACCTGTAAGCCAGCCCCAATTAAATGTTGTCTTTTGTAAGAGTTGACTTGGTCATGGTGTCTGTTCACAGCAGTAAAACCCTAATACACGTATTAGTCTGTTAGGAGCTGACATGATCAGCAGCAACCACAGCTGCATTGCCATCTCTTCCTTCTATAACACTTTTATAACAGTGTGTTCCATCAGAATTTCTCCACCTATACTGTCACCCTTAGCAGACAATCACTTCTTTTGATTACCCATTTTTTTGCAAATTGTAACACGCATTCATAATTGGAATACAGAGAAGCAATGCTATGTGCATTGTTGTCCTGCATGATCTGAGCACCAGGTTCAGGGTGATCAGTCACSTGTTGATGTGGAGACAACCCCTATGACTGGTCATTCATCATGAGKACCATGTCATTTATGCAGTGACTTGTAGCCTGTAGACCTAACAGTGAACTTTGTATTCAATAATTCACAACTGATATATTTTGGTAATAGCTTGAACTGTATTGTTTGGTCTAAAATTAAAATATGGTAACTAAAATCGGTGAATAGATGGATTATCAAATTCTAATTAAACATACCATTGTATGTGTAAAAATAATGGAAGAGGGGGAAATCATGACTATGAAAGGTAATTTATAAGGTAAATGTAAGTTATGGGAAGAGAATGGTGCATGTAACTACTGAGCTCTCTGTCAGCCTTTGAACCTTCACTATGTACCACCGTCTAGTCATACCAGTACTGTCATTTACTAACTTATATATTTGATTTGTCTGCAAATAAAATAGATTGTGGTAGACTAGAATTAGATAGTAGCCTTTGCAAATAATAATTTAGGTTATTACCACAAGTCTCAAAAATCATCATATTTACTTATATTTGTTATTGAAAGAAATTGTATTCTTTACAGTAGATTCCCATATACAACATGGCTGGGATAAAGTACTATGGCTTGTGGATCAAAAACCAATTATTTGTCTGTTACAAAAGCAGA
>BDUI01006431.1:46532-56607 GCA_002335545.1 Apodemus speciosus
AGCTGACCACTGACAACTAACCCTATGAGGTAGCCTCTGCTACTTCAGGATCCTCCATCTTTACCTCTACTAGTGCACACAATTCTCTTATATTTGCTTACATTGTCATCCATGACAATTACAAGAGTCAATGGCTCTTATAATAATAATTTAAGTGCTCTCTAACAGTACATTTCATAGGCTTCATAAATGCTGCATTTTATCTGTCTTCAGCAGCTCATAATTATCTTGTGCACCTTCTAGACTTATGTGCATGTCTCCTTCAGCACACTCAGTTCTCTGCCACTTTTAACACATATACATTTATCTTATAACAGCAGCATCTGGAACTTAAGCCTCRCTTAGCACAAGTCATTGGGTAGTTCTTAATGGGAAATGTCTACTGTCTTCTAGGGCCCTTTGCAAGAGTATTAAACCTAGTGTTATGGAAGCGTGATCTCAAGTTAGGAATCTTTCCATTATTCAACTTATACCCTTACCCTCTAGAATGCCAATTTTTAAAGATCAATCTCACACATGTATACTTCTATGACTTCTGATAACTCCTGTTGACATAGTATATAACTATTTGAGGATAATTGTTTTCATTCATTACCACGCTCACCACATTTATGATTGGACTTTGCTGTGGTTTTACTGTACACAGAGATCTAGGTGTTCAATAAGAAATATGAATGATCTTGAAATAGACATAGGCTATTTTGCTTTTTAAAAGCATTTTTGTTCATACTAGGCAAAGAAAAATTGATAATTTCAGTAGAAAGAACTGGGCTATTTTTATACACTTTTTAGATTACTCATTCCTTCATTTTCTCAGATTTATAAATCACAAGTACAACATCACAGCTTCCCATTAATATATTTTACCAGCACTAGAAGGTGTCGATACCAGAAACTATAGAAGAATGAAACATACATTTTCTCTTATTCTTTTAACAAATATTTATTGATAYAAGATCTAACAATAGCAGGATATACTCTGTGCTGGATCACATTTTGAATACAAGGATTATATCCATGAACAAGATAGGAAAAATATTGGTACARGAACATGAAAATAATATCATAAGGAAAATGCCATGAATGTTAACATGGTGAAAAACAATCAAACAAAATCATTTCTTGCAGAGAATCCAGATTCAGTTCCCAGCACCCTCAGGGAGGAGCATATTTGTCTGGTGATTTATTGACCTCTTCTGGCTCCCTTGGGTTCTGCATACACATGTGCATAGATTCACATGCAGTGAGGTATTCATACATCTCAACTAACTAGATAGATAGATAGATAGATAGATAGATAGATAGATAGATAGATATTTCTGAACTGAACAAAATGTGGAGGTACTCATTGTAAACATTTGAGAATTTTAAATTTGAGTAACAATGTGATGGAGAAATTAGCCACGAGAAGAGAGAAGAGGTAGTGATGGAATCTGTGAGAACATATTTAGACTGGTAGACCAAGTAAATCAGACCCAGGACCAATTTGAGTGGACCTCTTCCAATTCACTGTAGCTGTGAATCTAAAAAAAAAGCAAGCAAGGAAATAAAACGGTGGAGAAGGAGAAAATTAGTTATCTGTCCACTAGCTAAGAGTATATCAGTTTTTCCTCTGTGTGTGTGTGTGTGTGTGTGTGTGTGTGTGTGTGTGTGTGTGTGTGACTAAACAACTTAGGTTCTTTGCTCTCTGGAGTTTCTTTCAAGCTTGCCAACTGCTGTGTTTGAAACTTCTCAGCCTTCATATTGTGTAAGCTATTTTCACAAATACATATGTATTACATAAGGAAGAGTGGTATAAGGCAGACAGGCATGGTACTGAAGCAGTGGCTCAGAGATTACAATCTTTATTTTTCTTTTTCAAGCAAATTTTATTTTGCTTAAAAAGAACATTCTTCACCCCGACACTGTAAGAGTTTTGCACTGCAAGCGGCACTCCTAGCTTTCATTTTAAGGTCATTGAAAAAASACCTTGGTTCCCTGATTGGATTTTTTTCCAGCACTTTTAATATTTGTCATCTTATCCTCAGTCAGGAGACAGAGTGAGACCTTGCCTGGAATAGGTTTTAAAACTCAAAGCCCATCCCCAGTGACACGCCTTCTCCAACAAGGCCACACCCCCCTAATCCTTCCTGAAGAGGATACCAACTGAGGACTAAACATTCAAATATATGAATGAGCCTATGGGGTTTATCCTCATTCAAACCACCACAGACCAGGAGGAAAAATAACAGTGTATGTAACAAGGTAAGTTATTGTGGTTTCCTTTATTCTTGATCTTAGCATGAAATAAGATAAAATAAATCACATTTAAAAATGCAAGAAGCTAACAGCTAGAGAAGCAGGTACGCAGACCTTCCCCTCCCCCTACTATCCCCCAGTTCCTCAATAGGTCACCTATTGAGGGCTCTTTTCTCCCCTGGCCCTATTACCAGTAAATCACAGAGATCTTCCCTCCAATCTTCCTTCACTTAATTCTTTTTWAAAAAAATTATTTATTGGCTATTTTATTTATTTACATTTCAAATATAATCCCCCTTTCTGGTTTCCCCTCTAAAAACCCCCTATCCTCTCCCCTTGCCCGTGCCTCTGAGGGCGCTCCCTGCCACCTACTCCCAAGTCTCCGCCCTGGCATTCCCCTACACTGGGGAATCCATTCTTCACAGGAACAAGGGCCTCCCCTCCCATTGATATCAGATAAGGCCATCCTCTGCTACATATGTATCTGGAGCCATAGGTCCCTCTTTGGTTGGTGGTTTAGTCTCTGGGATCTCTGGCGGGGGTGGGGGTCTGTGATATTGTTGTTCTTCCTCTGGGGTTGCAAACCCCTTCAGCTCATTCAATCCTTCCCCAACTCCTCCGTTGTGGTCCCTGTGCTCAGTCTAATGGTTGGCCGCAAGCATCTGAATCTGTATCTTTAAGGCTCTAGCAGAGCCTCTCAGGAGACATCCATATCAGGCTCCTGACAGCATGCCCTTCTTRGCATCAGCAATAGTGTCTGGGTTTGGTGGCTGTGTATAGGATGGATCCCCAGGTGGGGCAGTCTCTGGATGGCCTTTCCTTAAGTCTCTGCTCCACTCTTTCTCACTGTATTTCCTTTAGATAGGAGCAATTATAGGTTAAAAATTTGAGAAGGGCAGGTGACCCCATCTTTCAATGGGGGTGGGCATAAATAACCTCTGGATATGGTCTCTATAGGTTTTCTCTCTCTCTCTCTTTCATTGGGTATGTCAACTGAAGTCATCTATTTTGGATCCTGGGAGCCTCTTGCTTTTCTGGTGTCTGGGACTTTCTGTTGGCCTCCTTCAGTTCCCCACCCCCCATTGCTACACACCTCTGTTCAATTTCCTGACCCTCTGTACATCTCCCTTATTTCCTCCCACATCTGATCCTGCCCCCACTTTTTCCTCTCCCTATCCTCTCTTCCTTCCAAGTTCCTCCCATGATTATTTTGTTYCCCCTTCTAAGCATCCACACTTTGGTCTTCCTTCTTCTTGAGCTTTATATTGTCTGCAACTTGTTTCATGGTTCTTACAAGCTTCTTTCTTAATATCCACTCATCAGTGAGTATCCTCACTTACTTCTTTATCCAACTCCAATAGGCACTCCCTGAGAACACACAGACCACTACAACTAGGGAAGCAGGTGGGCTAACTGTGGATTTTCATCTATCCATTTCCTCATTCAAATCCAATCCCCCAAGTCTGGAGCATACTACATGCTGCAGCCTCCCCCTCCTCTCTGCCCCCATCCAATCAATCATGCAGATATTCCCCTCCAGACTTCCTGCCTGCTCACCTTGTTATCCCCACTCCCAACTGCAACAGACTTTCCCTGGGAACCCACCAGCCAAGCCTTCCAGAGAGGTAGGTATTTCAGTAGATCAGGGAGGTGAACTTCAGATCTTTACTCTCCCTTCTTTCCTTCATATCCAAATCCCAAGTCTCAAACCTAGTTTGGTAGCAGACCTTGTGCTGTGATCTCTCATCTTTTGCCCTCATTCAAGGTGTCTAAGCAAATTCTCTTGGAATACCTGCTTACCTCATTCCTTAGGGCTCCCTCGGAAGCCACCCTAACCTCAGCCCATCCTCATTCCTNGTGTTGTGAGCTGAAACCAGATAGAATCCCAGCATGGGCAGGAGATTGGGCTTCCAATCCCACATGCAGCCGTGGAGCTATTGGCAATTGCTATCTACTAAGAGATGGAGAGGCAGCTTTTTCTAAGGCTGTAACCTCTCCTAAGTTGATCACACTGTAGTGAAAGACCACATGTCTAATGAGATTTGTATAGCACAAATAGGCCTTGTTTTTTTTTTAATTTTAATCTTTACAAATTGAGTGTAAAGTGAAGATGGATGTAGGAACATGTTGTAGGAAACTCCCAAAGAAGTAATAAAAATAAAAATATTTGTGATATTTTAAAGACTTGTATTGATGTGTTATAGACAGATTGATGATTTCTAGATAAATAGGTAAATAGATATATGATCAATAATAAGAAAATTGAGGTAGATGATAACATAATAACCACTAAATAGAAAATATATGCAAAGTACTGTACTGATGTTAAAYCACATATTCAGAAGGGATATATTATCCAATTCTCTAGAAAATAGCTTTTATGATAATTTAATGGATTTTAAAAATACTTAGTCAAGTTTTCTTCTTCATTATCTTTTCTAGATTTTTTTTCTGCTGTGTTAGGGTTGATACATGGTCTTTCAAGTATTGGATGAATCATCACYAAGGTAAGTAGTACTCAAAACACTCCAATACTTGGAGAAACATGTGACTGTATATAACTTTACTAATTCGAAAAGTGGGGAGGACAGAGATGTAACCAGTAACTGTGAGTCATATGATTGTTCAGTCTTTAGGACAAGGCCAGGTGGTGCTAGACTTCTTCATTGAAACATTTCACTCTTAGTTCAGGGAACTCAGTCTTGAGAAGTAAGACTTAAACACTGACATGGTCCTTTACTCTCTGTGAGTTCCATCTTTGAAGAAATCACACTGTTCTTTTAATGATGTATAGTTGGGATGCTGCCAGGGGATTTGTTCTCTTCTTTCCAAGAGAAAAGTGAAATAAATAAAATTTGTTTTTCTCAGGAAGATAATTATACAATAGTCTGTAATTTTGAATTCTAAAATGGCCTCCACCATGAACATACTTAGCAGAATTTTAATATGTATGTGGGCATTCATTTCCTTAATTATAGATGTGTTTTTTTTTTTTTTTTACTGATTCAAAAGTTACACTTCCAGTTTGTACTATTGTCCTTTATGGACTCCTCCATCTTGACAGCAAAWGTAGCGTTTGCTTTTTAAAGTTTTTTTTTTCTATATTTGTTATAGGATAAAATTACAGGCTTACTCTACAGAAAAGAAGTCAAGTTATACTGTTGAATTCTAAGTAAGAATGTTGCAGAATGGTAGTTTAAACCATAAATGCTAAGATGAGAGGGGATTATTCTAATACATGATATTGTATTCCTTTTAAAAAGGCAGAYAGAGAAAGTGAGGTGGATAGAAAGGGAGCTTCTTCCTAAAGCTGCTCTCCATCAGGACAGAGACAAGTCCTCCTATCGAAGGAAACCAGAAAATGAAAGCAGCATTCAAAAGAATTGACACATTAAGAAAAAAGATACCGAGAGGCAGAAAGATAGGGCTCAGGACAGAGCTCTGAGTTTGAGTGCTTGCAGGAAGGTTATCCTAAAGTCCTGGGTTCCATTCTCAGCACTGAAAGCATGAGACAGTAACTCACTCTGTTCACCAAGCCCTGACATTTGTTTTCACCCTCCAATTCTGACAAACGCACACGAATGTTGGAGAAATGCCCTAGTTAGCTTSGATAGCTGGCCTGTGTGCTAAGCATCATTTTGAAAGTCTTTTGACTCTAATGTTATAGATGAAATCTGTTTCAAGATTCGTGCCGGCTTAATTATAAAGTCAATATTATTGAATTTGCTTTAAAATAAAAGCTAAGAACGATTTGTGACTTCTATGTAAGTATTTTTCAGATATCAGACATAAGGTCAGGATTTTGAAATTTTAAAATATCGAATTAAATTTTATAAAGTCAGAAGAGAAAAAAAAGTGAATTATTGTTTGAAATATTAACGTCTATGTATTATCTAAAGAACACATTTTCAGTTCCAAAGAAATTCGGGTAAATTTTAAATGATCTCCATTTGTTGTACAAGTTCTTTATATCAACTAAATTGTTGCAGGGAATGGTGTGTACTCTGCCAGAAAAGATAAAACTGTTGAAAAATATAACTTAAAAAAATACATCTTTCAAAATGATGGTAACTTCATTAGTTTGTTTCTGTAATATGATACATCTTACTATTTTTAACATTATCTGAAACAATAATCTGAAACATTATTTCCAGTAAGAAAAAATACCTGTATTGATAATGACAAATAGTTTTCCCCAGACAAAGTTCAAATTTTCGTCAATTGTTTGAATTATGACTTTTTTTTACAGTAGAATGTCATAAACCAAAATTTATGATACACTTGGATTAAATTAATTTTTATATTTATTGTGTTTCCCTGAATATTTTGCATCCAACTAGAGACCAGCAAATGAATTGTGGCAAGAAATGAGGGCATTCCCCTTAGCTCTGAAGGCATCTGAACTTAAAGGACACCACAGAAAAAGCAACTGCATCCCTGGAAAGAAACAGCCTAATATTCCCTTAAAGAGAAGTAAGCAAAGCATAGACTAAACCCTTGCCTTGGATCTTTACCTCCAGAATGSTTATAAAGATATGATGTCATAGAGAAGCTTCAGGGGCATCAGAAATGAGGATGGACTACAACATAGTAATATCAGGAACTGAGGCTACCTCGATGCTCTAGAGTACAAASACTCTGCCAGTGGAGAAACTGATGCTAGATGCTACRCCACATTTAAGAGTATTCCCTTAATGGGATCCTTAAAGTAGATCCATGAGAAAGCTAACTTCATGGTGCTTCACAGCACTAATCATTCGGTAATGATCAAAAGGCCTCATGACCTGAAGAAGTCATTTCAGTACAGCTCATTAAACACTCGGAAGAGCTGTCATTCCCCCTCCCAACTTTCTGCCACTCAGGTGCTCATTTCCAGATGCCTCCTCATTAAGACCACATAAAATGAGACTAACAGGAATTGCACAACCAGTGAGCTTATCGAGTCTAAATTAYGGTGCCAATAATAAAAATATTTTATATTAGGACTAAGATGTAATTACTTCCCAGTGTTTCTGTTGAAACTATTATATGYGATTAGGGAAAAAAATGCCTGATTCTAAGTTATGATGTGAATCAGAGAGGGATGTGACTCCTCTTATATTAGGTCAGCTAAAATAGAGCAGACACTTTAATTCTTACCAACATGTACAAAACAATTTAAAACTCATGCTAAGTAATTTGTAAGTAAGTCGCGGTCTCTTGATGGAAATTTTTACTTCATAACATAATTGTATTTTTGAATCAAGACAAAAACCTTCTAAATTTCTCTGATGGGAAAGAAGAAAGGGAAGAGAAGCAAGAGGAGAAGGAGGAAGACGAAGAGTAAAAAAGGGRAAAAAATCAAAGCCATTGCCCACAGACATTCTATTTTCTCCTTTTACAACTGACAAATCGGGTTTGAATTGTTCTCCATGTCCCAGGGAAAAGCACATTTTCTTTTCACTGCCCTTTGTGACCAGGGAAGGCGATGATTCGAAAAGCTTTCARAGGAAAGTGTTCTTTCTGCTCTGAGTCTGAATGGGTTTCTGAAGCCATAGGTTAACAGATTCGTGCGGGTGAAAGGTAAGTTGTCAGGCAGGAGAATCGTGCCGGCGTTGCCACACGCTTGCTAATGGATTGGACTTTAAGAATCAAATACCTGTAACCTAACGTTTGACCATCTCTATAGACAAATGTTGTTTGGGATTAAGCATAATGTTCCTACTTCTAAAATAGTACAGTTTATTAAAGTGGTGATACTTAGGATTTTCCCAGAGAAATACATTCCCACATTCTGCAAATAGATTTTCTGTGACGAGAGATAACTTAAGAGGTAATTACCAAACAGAAGGTAGGATCTAGTCTGCACGGGTTTGTCGCGATCGCCTAACTCGCCAGCAAGAAAGACGCCCCACAACAGGATCCTTCTGCAGACSTTTATTGCGGGTTTGATTGCGGAAGCTAAAGACCCCGAGCCCAGAAACTGGTGCTGCTTAAATAGGCCTAGGAGGGACGTGTCGGTATATGATTGGTGCTAATTCCAAGCCTCGGTATATGATTGGTTGCCAACTCCAAGCCCCAATTTACATACTCCAGACCTGGCTTGTTTACCACTTTTAGCGGTTCTTGGCTGAAAGCCAGGCGCCATCTTGTAGTGGCAAATAGTGGCATATGTGGCTTCCCACACGGGTTCAAGATGCAAATACCACGGAGCTCCCTTTGGTCCTGTCTTCCTCAGTTTCTTCTGTAGCCMTCAAAGTAGTCTTTATTTGCATTTCCCTATCACTAAAAATATTAAACATTTCTTTAAGTTTCTCAGCCATTTAAGTTCTTCTGAGAAATTTCTGTTTAGATTTGCTCCCTATTTTTTAATTTGGTTATTTGTTTTATTGATGTCTAGTGTTTTGAGTCCCTTATATATTTTGTATATTAGCCCTGTATCAAATGTGTAGTTGACAAAAAAAATTTCTCCCATTGTGTAGGGTGCTGTTTTGTACAAATGGTGGTGTGATGCAGACGCTTTTCCATTTAAAGAGGTCCCATTTGTGAACTGTTGATCTTAGTGCCTGTGTTAATGGTGTTGTGTTCAGAAAATCTTTTCCTGTGACAATGAGTTCTAGGCTATTCCCCACTTTTCTCTTCTATCAGATTCAGTGCATGTGGTTTTAGGTTCAGGTCTTTGATCTTTTTAGGGTTAGTTGAGTTTAGTACAGGAAGGTGATTATGGATCTATTTCAATTCTTCTACATGCACTCTGACTAGCACTATTTGCCGAAGATGCATTTTTCTCTGAGTGTGTATTTTTGGACTCTTTATTAACAAGTGTCCATAGGTGTGCAGATTTATGTTCAGCTCTTCAGCTTTTTTWATTGGATATATTCTTTATTTACATTTCATTTCCAGCTTTATTCCATTGATCATTGTGTTCATTTTTGTGACAAACCATGCCGTTTTTATTCCTATTGCTCTATTGTACAAGCTGAATACTGTTTTTGTTTTTTTGTTTGTGTGTTTGTGTGTTTGTGTGTGTTTTCCTGTGAAGCTGAAAATTGTCCCCTCAAGATCTGTGAAATTTTGTGTAGGAATGTTGATGGGGATTTCTTTGTATCTGTGGACTGCTTTAGATGAGATGACAAATTTTACTATTTTTAATTTGACTCWTTGAGTTTTTCATCTGCAAGATTTTAACTCTTTTTCTTCAAAGCCTCAATTTACTTGCTGAGTCTTTGAAGGTGATAAAACTTTTTGCCATATATTGCTGAGTTCTCAACATTTTTTGTTCTAGTTTTTCCTTTGTGTTGGTGATTTTCCCTCCAGGTCCTAGAATAAATACATTGACTTGTTGTATCCCCTTTCAATCTGCCACTTTCACGAATTTCAATATTTGATTTAGGTATGTGAAGGATTATGATGCTTTGGAAATCAAAGTAAGGTACATAATAAATAGTTTGTGATAAAAAAGTGTGTGTTACAAATAGCATGTGTGCCCTTCAAAGCTTAAAATATAATTTCTGTCCCTTTATACAACATCTTACCAACTTGTATATTAAAAGATTTCTAAATCTGTATTGACTACACAAATATGTTCTTCAAATTTTTGTTTTCAGATATTTTCTCCATATATATGTACATACATATATATGTTACTTTTTAAAAAAATCATGATGGCATGGTTTATGTTCTAAATTTCCCAGATTGTGTGAGGTTTTTACTCCATATATTTTTTTTTACTCTTTCCATAAAATTGTCCTTCTTTCTGATTTTTTGGCTTTGTCTCTTTTTTTCTTATCCTCAGACTAATTACTCTCCTCCTTATTTCAATAACTTTTCAACAAATTACATATTCATGGACTCTCAT
>BDUI01006433.1:26325-39879 GCA_002335545.1 Apodemus speciosus
TCATTTCCACTTAAAAGATCATTACTTAGAACTATAAAGCATAGATGGGGATGTTGGGAATTCTGTTTGCACTCCTTGTTCTAGTGATAGGAAAGACATATGGGCYRGGTCTAGGGAAAGAGAATGACGCTTTAGTGTCAGCATCGGGGCACATGTGCTGATTGTATCATTTACTCTCAACATGACAGCGAAGYGGAGACTGTGATTTCCTACCCCGAGAAAAGGATTGTGGGAAAAGGATAACTTCCTTTTAATAAAACTTGCCCAGTAGGTATTTAAGCTTTTCCTGTGTTAGATGTCTGTGTGACATCAATAGAATCATGAACAATGAAGAAGCTCCTGTTGTTGTTGCTATTAATAATGATGGCCTCCTTTTGCATATAATTTTATCATTATATATTAACTAATAAAAGTCTCATGATAACAGTACAAGCTAGCAGGATAGCTATGATCACTACTCATAGAAATGAGAACGCTGAGGCCCTGCACGGTTATTACTGTGTTATTCAACTTAGAGTCAAGAACACGGCATATGGGTTTAGGTTTTTCTTATTCAAGATCAGTTGATAATGTCTCATCTGTGATGGATGTCCTAATCTCCAGTGAATCATTGTCCCCTGGATGCAGATCTCTCCTTTCCTCCCTCTCTCCCCTCCCCTCTTTCCTCTTTCCTTCCTGTGGTGTCCCATGCTATATACTGAGTCTCCTTGGGCTTGTGATGACACTAGAGCCCTCCAAATGGATCTGGCTGTACTGCGGTCTGTGGGAGACACGCTGAGTTGTGTGGGTTTTGTCAGATGTACCYGGAGACTTTCAGTGTCCACTTCCCTCTGCTCCCGTGCACGCCCTTCTCCTGACTCCTTCACTTTCACCTTCCAGTTCATTTTGTCAGTGCCTTGTGCACCATCCTCACGGAGACCATCCAYGGCGCTGCGACTGTTGGAAGCAAGAGTGTGCGCTCACTCAGACTTCACGTHGGCCAGCTTACTACCCACTGATCCTCTCACCAAGGCCGGCTACCCTTCTACCTCCCCATTCTTTTGTCTTCTCTCCCCATTCCGAGGCTGTGGTCCAATTATTCCAACCTTTCTCACCATCCCCTAAGCTCATTTGGACATCTTTCTTTGTAGCATACCATTTAACAGGATTCCAAGCCTCAGCAAATGATATCACCTACCTTCTGCAYGGTATATRCAAACAGATGGGAGCACTGCTATATTCTAAATACAGGCCCTYRTACCCACGGGCAAATGTAGCTCTTACCCCATTGGCTGTAGCTGTTCATCTAGGGCGAGGCCTTGGGAATGTCCCCATCCACATCRCCACATGCACTGGTGTGATCATCTTGTTTATGCAAGCATACTGTTGTGATGTTCCGGGTGCAGTGTCCCTGTCAAGACCCGAGGGCCAAGAACTGTTTCAGAAGGGCAGCTATGCTAGTGTGTAGGGCTCTCAGAGGTTCTACCTTAGAATGCCCCATAATAGCATCACGCTTTAAAATATGTTAGTGTCCCTGGTTTACTTGGCCACACCTCTGGCCATGCCTCTTCCCCTGTCCTCTGCTAAGAGTGTGGCCCATCTCTACTTGCAGGGCTTGTTATCCCTTGAAATTCAGGTTTTAAAAAAAATGGGCACTGAGTATCTCAAAAGAAAAATGGTTTTGTTTTTGTTGTTTTTGTTTTGGTTTGGTTTGGTTTTTTGGTTGTTTTAATTATGTGGCCTTTTCCCGTGTATAATGGGGCCAGAATTATCTTGCAGTATCTTCATCCCCAATGGGAGAAAACTCTATTAAGAAACTTCCAGTTCAAGGTTATTCTCTCTACATGGGTGAGGTTATGAGACCCTATCTCGAAAGGAATCTTGGAAAAGGGAAGGGAGGTGAGGGGCGGAAAGAGGAGGGGAGGGAAGAGGAGGRAAGGGGAGGGGAAGGAGAGGAGAATGGAGTCCTAGCAGTCCTGCTGCAGTCYGCAAATCCCCATGTAATAATGTTTGTAGCAGAATTTTCTTTCACTTTTACAAAGGGAGCAGCTCCCTCAGTTCTCAAAGTGCCAGCCGACCAGCATGCCCAGGCCTCACGGCTGTGCCAGCTACCTGGAGTGTTCTTCCCTCCGGAGCCTGGGCTGCGACAGCCTCTTGCCCCTGCTGACCTTTTCTCACTGGTTTGCAGTCCCCCTCTGTCCTGGAGCTTGGTCCGTTTGTGTGGCRTTAGTAGTTTCCATGCTACCTGAACTTACTGCTGTTATATGCATATTTATCATCGAGGGGAGAGTGTGTTTTATAGTTTTTGTTTTGTGAGCATTGTTGTTTATACCTGAGACAGGGTCTCCTCTAGGTTGGCTTCGAACTCCCTGTACAGCCAAGCATTACCTTGAACTCCTGTTTCTCTCTGTGTCTCYGGGGATGGGCTCACAGTTGTGCACCAGCTCACTCAGGCCCTATTTGTGCAGTGCGGGACTCAGAGCGAGGGTTTGGTACATGCGAGGCACACGGTCCCCCGGCCATGCTACATCCTCRTCCTTATTTTTAAAGCTGTGAGCTCAAGGTCCATGTTTATATGTTGGTCGTTATGTATTTAACACCAGAGCACAATTYGGAACACATAATAATCAATAAATGTTTCATAAATTAGCACTTGGGCCAAACATAACAAAGAGAATCTGTGACGATGAATAGAATGGGAAACAAAGGAGATGGTTTTGTGTGGAAACTTGCTGGGTTGAATTCGGATCTGTCGAGTGTTGGCTGACAGCCAGGATTCTAAGTTCAATACATTCAAGACTCTCACTTTGGCAAGATATTCGTGCGGATTTTGGAGTCTTCACCATGGCATGTTTTGATTAGAAACAGATAGCCTCTGGTGAGAAAAATGTTATTCGAGAGACCTCACAAACACTTCCAATCAGAGACAGCTGCAGGTACTTAGAATTGTCAACAACAGGTTAAAAAAAAAAAAAAACTATGAAAGGGGAAAGGAGAAGCATCCTGTATTTACAAGTATGTCATGGTTTGTAGCAAGTATTTCCTTATTTGTAACAATGATTTTTTCAAAGTATTTATATTTTCTTATGGTTATTTCCAAATCATTATTGTGAAGAGATAAAATCATTACTCTTGGAAAACTGAGTATATCACAGTCACATATGCTTGTGAATACCAGAAGAGCTCTGTTATATGAAGTAGGCTGTTTGTATGTTTCTCTTTAAATTAGACAGTTATTATGTTTTTATTACTGAGATATCACAGAGAGTTTAATTAGTAGTCTACAGTTCTGTTTAAAGATGATAAGTGCATGAAAAATAAGAAACTTTGATCTGCTGAAAAAGAGGCATTTATATTTTTTTAGGGCATAGAAATGATCATTTTTAGTTTTAGTTTTGTTGTTTGACAATTTCATTTATGTATATAATGAATCCTGGGTTYTCCCTCCTCCCCACTGTCTTTTGTTTCTCTCTTATCCTTACTAATACCCCCTCCCTGTTGCCTACTTATCCCCTTCTTATAATCGTGAGTTTTGGGGTAGGTTTGTGACCCATTTTGTTTAACTTGGGCCATTCGTATAGCCACTGGATTGAAATTATCCACTNGGGGGGGGCTTATGACTTGAAGCCCTATTGTGCACCCCTTCGCTCGCTGCTGTCCTGTGTGTCTGCAGGGCTTGCTTGTCTTTCTGTGGGTCCCCACAGGAGAGGAAGGTTTTGTGTTCTTTGGCCTAGCTGTGCTTTGGTCCAGTTCTCCTGGAGCCTGGAAGTTAGGGAGCCTGACCACCAAGAGCTTAGGGGCCGTCGTCTTTTCAGCTGGGAAGGGACAACATACACAGCATGGAGGTGCTTTCGTTACTGTAGCCTGGGCCAGGAGGAAAGGCCCACAGATGTGCTGTGGAGCCAGCTCCCCAGGGAGAACGTTGTCTGGTTCTGTGGGTGATGCCCCAGACCTCTGGTAAATGCTCAGGAATTGGCTTACAGATGATGGAGGCAGGCTGGGCTGGCCGGGCAGCACCTTCTGCTCTCTGGGTTCTCTGTGTAGTCTGTGTTTGAATATTGGCACATCTGTATATATATAAGTACATGCCAACTAGGAAGGAGGTTGCTTTGTGGGAAGGGACTTGTCACACGGGTCACACACACATCTGTCTTTTCCTCAGCTTTCCTTCTCATTGGGAATCGTAATCAGTCAATTCTGATACAGCAGTTCAGGTGCCTGCGTGATTGGGACCGTTAGCTAGCCCGCTGTACCAGTTAGACCACACAGCCTTCCTGGGCACGAGGGCTCAGTTCTTGGCTGATCACCTGTGCAAGCTCAGTACTGTGTTCACATCTTTCCCGACACCTGATCACCGTTAGAGACACCCTCCTCTCTGTGATCACAGGCTACTGCCTGTCCATCTCCTTTCACTTAGCAGCTGAGTTAGGAAATCCCATTTACCTGTCCCTTGAAGAGGCAAGCTCTGACCTGGGGTCATTGTGGCCTTGTGCCATCAGCACCCAGCACAAGGCCAAGCCCAGAGTCAGTGCTGAATAAATGTTAGTTGTTGGATGAATGGATTGGTAAAAACTGCGAGAGCTGTATCTTGTAATTATATCTAGACAGGATAAACAGGCCACTGGAGACCAATTATAATTCCTCTTGCTTGCAGGGAGGCCATTAGCATTCTGCGATTATAACTAATTGTCAGAAGCCTGGTTTTCTCTCAACACGTTTTCACAGTAAGGCTTCCTCAATTTTTGGTCGTCATCCCTATCTTGAGCTCATTTTTATTTGTGCATTTATTTAGGATGAAGGCTGTGGTTATAGGCTGTAAAGAATAGTTGGCTCCGAGCAACTCAGTGAAGATCGTCATTCCACACATGTGGTTCCCAGGGCTGCTGGGATGTCACGTCTTGACACTGTGTGCTGCCGTCTAATGACTCTGGATTTGTCCTATATGGTGTAGTAATAAGGTCATGTGGGTGTGGTGGTCAGGAGGAGTGGAAGGAGATACAGGGAGCTCTTTAGTCGTCCGTTGCCCTGGATACAGAGGTCTCACATCCTCATTTATTGTGGCTGCTGCAGAACAGCTCTGCTAGCATCACATCAGAGGCGAGCGTCCTCAGTCTGAAGACAGGCCTTTGCCAAATTTGTGTTCTGGGCTTGGATTACCCTTTCCTCACCCAGTTAGGTGTGTGTGTGTGTGTGTGTGTGTGTGTGTGTGTCCCCGTCCCGTTTCTCTTGTCTGTATACAAATTCTCAACAGAAGATGGCTATATTACCCAGAATTCCTTACTGTACGATGACAGTGCTGTATCCCAGAGAAAGACAGAGCTTGGAGAGAAAAGGCTGCCCTCCCTCCCTTCCTCGCTCCCTCCTTCCCTTTCTCCCTCCCTTCCTTCCTCCCTTCCTAACCTCTACTTTTTCTTGTTTACCTATTTTGGGGTATTCTTTCTAAAAATTTGAAGGTAGCTTWWTTTCTTTTCTTCTTTTCTTTTCTTTCTTTCTGTTTATTTTTTACTTTTTTATTTTCCGAGACAGGGCTTCTCTGTGTAACAGARYGCTGGCTGTYCTGGRACAGGGCTTCTCTGTGTAACAGAACGCCGGCTGTCCTGGAATGTGCTCTGCAGAGCAGGCTGGTCWTGAACTCKAGAGGTCTGCTGCCTCTGCCTCGCAGTGATGGAATTAAGGTGTGCATCAGCAGACCCAGCAGGGGTAGCTCTTTTTTATTTTTATCTTTTTGAACTTGTAGAAGAGTTAGAAGATGCAAACATGAGCTCCTTCCTGTGTGTTCTCCCTCCCCTTCTCTAGGAGTGTGTCACTTTGGTTTGTGTCATCCTTTCTTCTCTGTTCACACACACATATGCATATGTATATAAAGTGTGTATACATATGTGTGTAAAGCATCTGTATACATGTGCACATGTGTGTGTACATGTGTGTGTGTCTCTACACACATACACACACACACACACACACACACACACACGAGCCAATTAAGACTGACTTGGAGACATGGTCATTTGACATTGCCCAGCACAATGGTGCTGTCAGTCTCTCTTGGACCTGAGTCCTCCTGTCTCTAGTGTTCTGATCTTAAATGGCTCCTGAGTCTTTGGATTTTGTAACTCGGGAGGTCTTGGCACTGTCTAGGCTAGTTCCTTTGTAGAATGTCTTCCATCTTGGCACTGTCTAGTGTTCCCTCTGGCCTCGTGTCAGCCTCTGTTTCTCTGACAGGACTGTTGTAGACATGACATGCTCTGGCTACTTCACAGCAGGAAGCTCAGGCCCAAACCCTGTGACACCCATTGAGGTGGAGTCAGGAGAAYGCCTTACTTCTCCACCTCACCCACTGGCCTGTTTCCCACCCAACTGGTATCTGTGAACTGGCCCTTCAGAGAGGTTTTGTCTAAGATTGTGTGGTCCTTTTGTCCTCTTAAATTCTTGTTAGTTCACCAGTTAGACCTGTGGCTCTGGAGTCTTCTTTGTGACATGACATGGTTTGGTAAGAAGATAAGGACTTAATTTTTTGTTTGTTCTTCTGTGCCATTGGGTAAGTTGGATATGTAAGAAAGCTGACTGACTTCATCGCCAGCGGGAGGTTTAGAGGTGTTTGCTCATCCCGTCACCATGGGGCAGAACTGTGGCTCCTGTTCGCTGGTTTGTGCTGTGGTTCTCAGTTCAGCTCGAGAGTTTCTGCCTTCCTTTCTACCTTTTCCTTCATCTTACTACCTAGAGCTCAGCTTACTTGGATTGCTCTAACTTGGTTACAAAGGAAACATCGCTCTTTAACCTTGTCTTTTTCTGCTGTGTTTAAAGTAGCAGCTTCAATGTTTATGTCCTTCTAATTTATTAACCTTTGTCATCAAGGAGAACTCTTTGTGTTTAAAAGTTTCTCCTTTCATGAGTCTATGATTGAGTCTCTTCTCTCTAGACTCATGGTTTATGTCTTTTAATTGGCATACTTAATCCAGTTTGCTTAATATAGTTGTTGACATCTTTGGATTTACTTCCACCCTCTTGCTGTTTTTTTATTTTTCTTAATCAGTTTTTGTTCTTCTGTTAAATTCTTTCTTTGTGTATAGGAGTAACTGAATGCATTTTAAGATTTTAATTTTAGGATTTAGACATATTCTTTTAAACCACATGATCATCTCATTAGATGCTGAAAAGACATTTGACAAAATACAGCACCCTTTCATGTTAAAAGTCTCAGAAAGATCAGGAATTCAAGGCTCATATCTAAACATAATAAAAGCAATGTACAGCAAACCAACATCCAATATCAAGCTAAATGGAGAGAAACTTGAAGCAATCCCACTAAAATCAGGGACTAGACAAGGCTGCCCACTCTCTTCCTATCTATTCAATACAGTACTCAAAGTCCTAGACAGAGCAATTAGACAACTAAAGGAGGTCAAAGGGATACAAATTGGAAAGGAAGAAGTAAAGATATCACTGTTTGCAGATGATATGATAGTATACATGAGTGACCCCAAAAATTCCACCCGAGAACTGAAGCTGATAAACAACTTCAGCAAAGTGGCTGGATATAAAATTAACTCAAACAAATCAGTAGCCTTCCTCTGCTCAAAAGATAAATGGGCTGAGAAAGGAATTAGGGAAATGACACCCTTTACAATAGCCACAGGTAATATAAAGTATCTTGGTATGACTCCAACCAAGCAAGTGAAAGATCTGTATGACAAGAACTTCAAGTTTCTGAAGAAAGAAATCAAAGAAGACCTCAGAAGATAGAAAGATCTCCTATGATCATGGACTGGCAGGATTAACATAATAAAAATGGCCATCTTACTAACATTGATCTGCAGATTCAATGCAATCTCCATTAAAATTCCAACTTAATTCTTCACGGAGATAGAAAGAACAATTCTTAAATAAATCTGGAATAACAAAAATAAAATAAAATAAACAGAATAGTGAAAACAGTTCTCAACAATAGGAGAACTTCTGGGGGAATCACCATCCCTGACCTCAAGCTGTACTACAGAGCACTAGAGATTAAAAAAAAAAAAAAAAAAAAAAAAGCACAGCATTTGGTACAGAGACAGACAGGTTGATCAATGAAATAGAATTGAATACCCAGAATTAAACCCACACCCCTATGGTCACCTGATCTTTGACAAAGAAGCCAAAACCATCCAGTGGAGAAAAGACAGCATATTCAACAAATGGTACTAGGTCAAGTGTCTTGTAGAAGAATGCAAACTGACCCATTCTTACCTCCTTGTACAAAGCTCAAGTCCAAGTATTTCAAGGACCTCCATACAAAACCAGATACACTGAATCTAATAGAAGAGAAAGTGGGGAAGAGCCTCAAACACATTGGCACAGGGGAAAACTTCCTGAACAGATTTAGACATTTTAATATCTTTGTCAGCATAGTCTCCGTCACCTGCTCTCACCCTTTGTGCTGTTATTTTCATATATTACAATATTAACCAAAAAAGTGTAGTTTTATAATCTTTTAAAGCACTATATTCTGAAGAAATTACTAAGAGAAAGATATAGATAGCATTTCATATGCTCAATTTAACATTTCTGATGACTCCCCTTTCTGTCATTTGTCTTTCCATATAAAGGACTTCCTTCAAGGCTTCCTGCAGTTCTGGTCTTAAAGAGTACTGTGCTTCAATTTTATGCTAGTTTTGCTGGGTATAGAATTGTGGGTATACAGATTTGTTTCTTTTCCCTTGTAGACTGTTAAAACCATTTTATTGCTATCAGGTCTCCTGTTTTTCTCTGAAGTTAGCCTTCCTTCTTATGCTTTTATAGACAAAGTATCTTCCCCAGCCCCAAGCTTTCCTCCTCCCCTTTCTTCTTTCTCCCCTCCCCCTCCTCTTTCTCTTCCTCTTCTCCTTTTTCTTCTCTTTTCTCTCTGGGTCCTAACAATGTTTATCCTACTCTATATTCATTGAACACCTAGATTTTACTGGATTTGTGGAGTTAGGGGCTTCTGTTCCTCACACAGACCTTCCTTTGTCTTTCTTCTAGGAGTCAGGACTTTGAAGATCTACTTCAATCCTTGGTTTTAGCCTACAGGTCTTTGTTCCTTTGATGTTCAGATCTGGCCATTGTTATGTGTCCTAAGTTGGGAGACTGCCTCAGGTGACTCTAGTTGTAGCCTTCCCTGCACTTCCAGCTTCTCAGTAGATTTTTTTTTTTTTTTTTTTTTTTTTTTTTTTTTTNTATTTCTGTCATATAATCAGGGTCCTTACCTACTGTCAATAGAGTGAGTCTTCCTTGCAGGTAAAGGGGATCATCACTGTTAGATAAATGTATCTATTTAAAAGAAAAAGATGGAGAAAGGGTAAAAACGGAAAGGGAATCAGCTCAGCCTTGTACGGCAGCAGCAGTACATAGTTAAGCAGTGGATACAGAAGAACACAGGTCCTCCCAGAGTTTGGCTTAGACTGAGTCCCCAGAACCATTGATTCCCATTAAAATAGGAGTGGGAACATGCATTCATGAAGAGAGGGTAGAAACTCCAAGATAGCCTTGTTCATACAGGGAAGAGATAATTCTAACATTTTGACCCATAGTCTTAGACTGGAATCAATATAAAATAAAATCTTCTGTTTGTTTTTCTTAACCACATCAAAAAGAATACTTCTCTCTTCTTGGAGAGATAAAATCTTTAAGAACTTAATGGAAGTGGAGTAAAGGTTTATTTCTTCCATGTTGTTACACTCTTCCCACACAGTTACCCTTACTGGCATTGGGAAGAATGAAAGTCAAGTCTTTGTTGTCAAGGCCCAGTTACATTCCAAAACAGAAGACTACCYGAAGCGTGTAACCTGTTTCTCAAGGTTATATTGTATTTTGTGCCTATCAGAAGAGCTTTGATAACCAGTGTCACCAGAGCTTATAGGAAAACATAGTTAAAGTCTTTAGTTATTCCCAGTGATAGAGCAGAAGTGGTAGAAACCATTGCATTCTACAGAGATGCAACGTAAAATTGGGATATAAGAAACTGTGGCAGTCCAGTCTGGCAACATTCCCTCTTCCACCCAGTGAGAAGACTGAGGCAAGAGGAGCTCCAGTTTAAGGCCAGCCTAGGCTACACAATTAGTCCACGTCCAACCTATGCAATCTAGTGAAACTCACGAGAGASGAGAGGGGGAGGTTGGGTCGGGAAAGAGGGGTGCTCTGTCCTGTTCTGATGAGAACAGAACTCCTGTATAGAATCTGCCCCTATGCTGCCTGCTTACTTCATTCCTTATCCCTTTTTAGCTAACTGTTCTCAATCCCATTACAGAAATGGAAGCTAAGTTTAGCAAATTGTTTGGCCTTTTATGTTTAGTGCACAAAATTCTTAATTAACAAAGTAAAATGCCACCATCCATTGTAAATCACTTTGCTAAACTTTCAAACTTAATAAGGAATCTTGTCTTGTCCAAAAACTCCTCTCCAACCCCTGCTGATCTGGCACTCATGCCCAATTCCCTGCGGAGCTGAGGGAAAGAATGCAAAGGGAGCCAATTAAAGAAACTTTGAGCCAGAATAGACAAGCAGAGGCCATCTTGTCCATCCTTCTGCCTCCAGGCAAAAACCAGCCACTGCAAACACAAATTTCTGCATGAATCCTGCTGACAAAAACGTTCACCACATGTAAATGATAAGTCATAATCCAGTTATTGCAACTAAAGCAGATTGTTAACTGTTCAAGACTCTATTTATTGCGTTGTAAAGATGCTGAGTACCAGAGCTCATCTGAATTGTCTTAATTCCCCCTTTCGAGAAAATAATTTTGTGCAAGAAATGCACTCCAGTAATTGTCAACATGAGGGAGGTTTGTGTCCAGAAAATAAAGTTAATCTTCATCATCTTATTAAATGTATTTTTGGTTTCCTTTCACTCTAGGCTTACCTTACGGGTGGGAGGAAGCTTACACAGCAGATGGAATCAAGTACTTCATCAAGTAAGTACAAGCATCTCAACCAAGTAAGCAATTTTGCTCACATCTGGAGAGAACCTGGAAGTTGCAGAATAATCAGCAAAACCAAGAAACCCTCTTGGAGGTTACAAAAATTAGAAACAAGAAATGAAGCCTCGCCGTCTTCATTGCATGTGATTTAGATGCTGGTATCAGATGTCACTGGAGGGGGGTGTGAAACCCCAGGAACAACTTCTAGGGAAAGAGCCAAAAATCTGGAACAGAATCAGTCGTGATCTGAACTTGAATGTTGCYGGGATTCAATGGCAGAATGATATCATTGCCAGCCTTGAAAAATTAATATCTAATTAAAAAATTCATTTGTCACATTCTAGAACAGAACTAACAGCAATCATTACCTTTAAATGCTGTAAAGAACACAGATCATTCATTCTCCAAACAACATCTGGTCATTTCTGTGTCCCTGAAGTATTCTTGGACAGTGACATGCCTGGCAGAGAGTAAATAACAAAGATAAAATAGGACACTATGAACCGCCCGGACCCTGGTGTGCTAACAGCAACCTTTAGTATATGTGTACCATCCTAGCATTTTCCATAATTTGTAGAGGAAGAAATTAGAGGCTTGAGTTGCTGCCAGGAAGTCCCCAGCTGCTGTTACCAAGCCACCATCAGGAGCCACGCCTTCTGGACCAACCGCCTTTTCTATTGCACTTCTCAACCTTCATGGTGCTGTGACCCTTTAGTACAGTTCCTCATGTTGTAATGACTCCCAACCATAAAATTATGTATGTTGCCACCTCGTAACTATAATTTTGCTAGTGTTGGGAACCAGAATGTAAATATCTGATATGCAGGATATCTGACGTTCGACCCTAAAGGGGTCTCAACCCACAGATTGGGCGTGTACTAGATTTTCACTCATGGAGACCTCCAAAGCTTGCAACTCTCTTGTGCTGGGCTGGGCAGTTTTGCCCTGCATACAGTAGGCTGTCACATTTCTACTACGTTCTGAAAAAGTCCTTTCATGTCACAGCTGGTGTCTGAGAGTTACATGGAGAGATCCACCTCCTCCCTGGGATCCTTAGAAAGTCTGTGCATCCTTTTGGCAAATGCTGCCAAAGAAATACTCTTGCTGTCCTTTCAAATGTGTACATACGTTCCAAAAAAATACGCAGATTTTGCTTTCCCAAACTCTGTGCCTCTACATAGGTTCCTGTACCTCCCTTATCTCTAGTGTCTCTTCACACAACAAGAGTACTGTTACCATACTGTTGTAGAGCTGCTGATGGTAAGTGCCCACTGTGTACCCTGGATCCAAGAAATGACCAATAACTACCATTAGTTTTTATTGAGGAAAGATATCATSTCAAGAAAGTACAAAGTCTGCATATCATCACCTTACAAAGATCACAAATTCAAAACTTCCTAATTGTAAAGATTTAAGGAAGAATCCTAGAGATGCCTGGCAGTTTTCATGGCTTTTTTTTTTCCAGTTCTGTTTGGTGGGTGATAAAGCAGAGATGCAGTTTATAGCATGAAGTTGAGAGAACTCTTGGAATCCCATGTGTAGATCACACTCAACAGCCAACTGCTCACTTCCAGAAACATTCCCCTTCTGGGAACAAACCTACTCCCTGATACACACTGCATTGATCATGTCTGGTTTCCGGGAGAGTTTATGCCCTAGGCTGTGTAGATGGTAGAAAAGGGAAACACCATTTTCTAATTTGTATGCAGCCTCAGCTGATGCTCACTGGCCAGGAACACACTAAGTGTTTTTTTTTTTTTCCATTCGTTATATCCTTTAATCCTCTTAATAATGTGGAGACTAATAGGCAAAGTTTCATGTTGGTGACATCATGTCATTATGATGTGGTGTTGGTGACAAACTGCACCTCACCCTCAACCATGCCTCCTGAAGGTCTCCCAAGGAAAGTCATGATTGAAAGAGGGAGAACCAGTATTCATTAATAACTGAGATTCTACATTCAAACGCCTTTGGAGATATCCACATCTGTACCCTGTAGAGTTCTTTGACCTAAGCTGAGCAGTCTGTCAGTATGTCCTACCTCACAGCTGAATGGCAAGGCCTAGTTAGTGCTCTGCGGGAGAAGGCTACTGAGGACAGAGTTGCCCATATTGTAGGAAGAAACAGACCCAAATATGATGACCAGCCAGAGAAATAATTTGTCCGACTACCTGGTCCCCAGCTGGGTGAGTCACAGTCCCTTAGAAAGTAGAATGGCTTTTAGGCTGGACTTCTGCTACAATCAGTAGAGCATAAGGAGAGGAACCAAGAGAGAAAGCCAGCAAGCTCTGGCCACTCCAAGGTCTAACRCAGTTCCCACGGAAGGAATCRAAAGAGTGGACTCTTACCCMRCCTCTTTGGCTCCACTCAGAAAACATAGCCCAAAGTCTCTTCTGGAAATTCATCAGTTCTTTTCATTGACCTTATTGAGGATGTAGGACGAAAACAATAAAAAAAAAAAAAAAAAGAAGACAGACATTTTCCCAAAGGGCATGGGGTGGGAATCACTGTCACAGCACTGCAACAGACACTGTCAAAGAGGCTAAACTAAACTCAGCAAGGTCACCCCCTATTAAACTGCAGAGCCCAAATAGAAACACACACACACACACACACACACACACACACACACACACACACAC
>BDUI01006433.1:53618-64235 GCA_002335545.1 Apodemus speciosus
TCCAGCCCAGAAAGAACAAAGGGGAAAAAATTCCTAGCAAGCGGGAGCGGGGTAAAAAGTCCAGCCCAGAAAGAACAAAGGGGAAAAAATTCCTACCAAGCGGGAGCGAGGTAAAAAGTCCAGCCCAGAAAGACAGGAAAAAAAAATTCCTAGCAAGCGGGAGCGGGGTAAAAAGTCCAGCCCAGAAAGAACAAAGGGGAAAAAATTCCTAGCGAGCGGGAGCGGGAGCGGGAGCGGGAGCGGGAGCGGGAGCGGGGAGCAACTCTTGCGGAGAAAGACAGATGGGGGAAAAAAACTGCCGAGAAGGGACGGGCGAGGCAGCCGGCTAAGTGGGGAAAGCGCGCGAGGAAGTGGTCGGACAAAAGGAAACAGATTGAGAAACAGCGGGCGAAAATGCTAGGGGTAAGCGGTCTAGAAAGGAGAACAACGGGATAAAAGCGATGTTGAAAATGAAGGAAAAGAGCGAGGAGAAAAACGAAGGAAAAAGAACAAAGCGAGGAAAAGAGCGCGGGCGCCGCCATCCGCCGCCGCTCGGCTCATCGCTCCGGCTCGCCAAGGCGGCCGGGGAACTGCTGCAGCTCGTGGCTGCTTTTACGTGGTCTGGTGTAGGGCAGACTTTTGTGTGTGTTTAAACCATACCCTAACCGGACGCTGGAACCACAAACCCACGCCCTGAGCGCCCGAACCCCTATTTTACAAAGCGCTCGGTGCACAGTGCACGGCGGCTTCGGCACTCCCGCCGCTCCCGCTCCCCGCTCCCGCTTCCGCTGCGCCCGCGCGCGGCCAGCAGAGGAAAGGAGCCAGAATGCTTGGCAACTAATGTGGTAGGGGTCCCTCTGCTTGTGCTTACAGGCAACAGCGGATTCTGATCTTGGATCTGTAGACCCCAGCGGAGTTCACGGTTATCTGAGACACATTGCCCTGAAGTTGTGCACAAAGTTTCTCAAGTGCGTTGCATTTCATTCAAGCTAGTAAGGAGCAGGCCTTGCCGGTAGCAAGGTATTCTCGTAAATAGAACTGTTTCCATCTTAACTCCATTATTTTTTTTCTTCTGGGCTCTATTTGTCATTTTCTCTATAAGCCCAGCTTTTAATTTTTGCATTTAGAAGCTATATTGTTTCATCAATTTTCAGGATAGCCGTTATTAATTTTATGCTCCCATAATGGGAACCGTGCAGAAATCATTTTGTATATGAAACTCTTTAAATAATAGTATAGGTTTTTTGTTTATTTGTACATGTGTGTTGTTGAATTCTCCACAGCTTTGTAGAACAATTCATGATGAGCAAAGCCTCGGGGAGAAGAGGGAATCCTGGTTTTTACTGATGTCTCCCAGTCCTAGAGAAGAGGGCAGTCTTACTTGAAAATAGTAATTTTTAAATTTCTTGATGGTAATTAAATTTTATAAAAATGCCATGCCCTCAAAGGTAACAATGTACTCATTTTGAAGGGTGATGTTTTTAAAACTAGACCCCTCGTGCTGGCTGTGTTGGTCCAATGTTACTGCCGGTGCTTCTCCATTTCCCTTGGAGACCTATACACACGTATGTATTCTTAAGACCTATTTAAAATCTTCTCTGCATGTGCTAGTGAGAACTGAAGGAGATGCTTTCTCTTGCTTGTAAATTGGTTGTGAGTGTGGGCATGGACGTGAGGGGGCCCTGTGCTGTGGAGAGCGATGCTTGTAATTGCCCGTGCCGGCACTGCAGCCGGCAGGCAGCCGGCAGGGCCTCACGGCTGCCTCCCTCACATTGCTCACAGGTGGCGGCGGTGCTGTGGAAGTTCTGCTTCCATGGTGCCTGTGCTCTGGGGCTCATTTTCATCCAGGAGCTCATGTCAAGATTCCGGCACTGCCCTGAGTGGGTTGGAAGGCAGGATTTTGCTTACATCTGCCGGGTTAGCACAGGCACGGGGGAATCTGCCTGTGGATTCATTTCCCTGGCAATGCTAGGGAAAGTTTCCTGAGCCTCCTCGCCTTGTAGGAGACTGAGCAGCTCTATGGGGTACAGTGTCTTGTTCACAGTCACCCTGGGCACTTGTTCACAGCCCAGGCACGGTTGGTACCTACTGTGTGCTGTGTACCGTGAATCCTGAAGATGTAATCAGCGCAGAGCCAGCCGGCTCCCCCACAGACCCAGCGCACCCTGTTACACTTCCTGCAGGGTATGGCTGAGTGCGAGGGGAGAGGGGAGACCCCGTCTTCATGCCCCAGGTCTCAAGCTTGTGTCACTGTCTTCTCAGCAACCCCATCTGACTAGCACCCTGGAAATGCTTGTGCATGTGTGTGTCACAGGGTGGTGACTTGAATGTCGGCCATTTTGACACATCTGATTCTCTAGTAATGACTCCCGAGTATGGACCACAGTGGAACATGATGGCAGGCCTGTTTGTCTTCAAGGATGATTGTTTTAGGTGAAGCATTAACCCCAACGAGGCCTGTTCAGGATCCCACCAGGCATGGAAAGCCATGGGTTTGGTTTTGAGGGTTTTGTTCCCACAAGTATTATTTTAATCATTTTGGTGTTTCATCCTGCTGTCTTCTGGCACCACAAAGGCAAAGGAGGTGGTACGCCATCTCCAGGAAATGTGGTGACAGCCAGCTTCGATGAAGCCAGTGCTAACCCCACATCTTCAGTTGGGTTCTCGGTCTGGTAAACAACTGCAGTGAGAGGACTCACTAGCGCCCCCTGTTGGGCTAGAAGGACATAGCCGGTATTTTTCCACAGCACAGCCATCTTTGAAGGAAAACATCAGTATTCACATTTTTGTACAGCAATGCCTTTTTTAAAAATCTTTTTCTTTTTTTTTCTTTTTTCTTTTTTCTTTTTTTTTTCTTTTATGCTTTTAACTACTTATCTGGAATTTTGGAATTTAGAAAAACGTGAGAAACAAGAAATGATACCAATTCATTTTGTTTAAGAAAAACCAACAAGATCTTTTTTGAGGAAAAAAAATTATTAAAGATGTAGAAAATCTAGAAGAACACAATGCAAGGGACTGACGCTCCTGAGATAGTGTGCCTCAGAGACGTGTCAATCTCTGTCTGAACACAGCTCTTGGAAGAAGGTACTAGGGTGGCAAGGCAGATCTAGAGTGAGGCCTCGCTGGCCCAGAGCCTGTTTCTGAGCTCCCTGCTAGTGGCCTGGTTAAAGCAGTGTCTCTGCAAGGCAGAGTGKGCCCAGTGCTGTTCTATGCCATGTCCCTCTGACCTGATGAGGTCAGCTGTGAGGACAAGCATGGAACGGGAGCCTGCTGATGACCCTGAGACACTGTTGCCATGGTGCTAACTCACCGATACCACACTCCCTCAGAGGGAACGCCCACAGCGGCCAGAGTCCATATGGCTGGCGTAAGTCCCCACTTGCTYGTCGGTCCTCAAACTTTCAGTGCCACTGCCACACTGGTACAGAATTTTCTCACCCACAAAACAACGCGAGTGTTGCTCTCCAGAACCAGCTGTGAGAAGAAAGGGAGGAGTGTCTTCTAGACCCTCTGTTAGAGGCAGTGCTCAGTCTCCACCGCTGAGCTCAGGAAGGCATGGCTACCTCTGAGAAGCCTGAGCTGGGCCAGCATCTGGGTTAGCCTGGCAGCCAGTCCCTGTCTTAAAGGCGGGATTCTGAGCGAGCTCTTACTGCCCAGGTGTGCACAGTACGGAGGCCGTGTGTAGGGCGGTTGGTACACAGATCAGCTGCTGCACCGTAAGAGACCGGGCTCAGAAAAGCAAAGCCACTGGCCTGAAGCCACAAAGCAGCCAGTTTAAGCTTCGGATCTGCACCTGCCTGGCTCTAGAGCCCACGCGTCTCCTCTAGATCATGCAGTCCTTGTCAGCCGTTCCTGGGTAGTAAGTTATAAAAACCATAAACTGCTCATAACTAAATTCACTTCTTGAAATGTAAAAGTCCCCTGCCTCTCATCTCAAACCTACAGATTCTGAAGTGATGTCTTTACAGTTACAGAAGTGTATGTGCCTTGGGATCTYGAGACAGTGACTGCCAGGCTCTCATTTCTTCAGCCTATGCTGAGTGAAGAGTCTGTTCCTGCAGAGCACCCGCTTCCCAGCCCGGAGCCTGGTGTCAGATCCCGTGCCAAAGGCAAAGGTTCTGCGGGCCAGGCCGCTGCGGCAGACACTGCTGGAGAAGGGTGTGTGGCCTCGCTGGCTTCACTGTTAACCCTGGCTGTGACAGGTAGCAGCTAGGTCACCAAAGAATTATAGCAGGCTGGACGGCAGTACATACACTGGAGATGGAAGACAGCCGAAGGGATGAACACAATTCCATTTCTTAAACAAAGATGCCCCAGATACAAACTATCACACTCTTTTCTAGGTAGTGACGGCATTTATCAGTTCCAGTTATGATGGGAAAGGAAGCCAAAGTCTATCTCAAAGCTCTCGCAGTGCGATGCCACCGGGCTGGGCTATTTAAGCCTAAGTGATATTGTATACAAGCTGTGTGTCTATACTGACTTGTGTTTCCCCACCATGGTGTGGGCCCCAGTTTGTTCATTTCCAGCCTTCTCCCTGTCCTGCTCCCCACATGTCAGTTCTCATGAACTACAGAGCAAGATGCATGTTAAGGTTTTGCTACTTTAACTTTTAAAGCAGGTGTCACTACTAGCAGTCCACCATTAAAATCTCAGAAATACTTTTGGAATAAGATATTTTACCAGCTGAAAGGACTTGGGCACAAGGCTATTTTTGGAAAATTTATCCAGGGTCTTGACCTGGCCTAAAAGATAACAAAACTAGGATATATTATACAGCACAGTTCATGGCACATGTAACTCCAACTTTTCTCTCCTTGGTATATTTTAGAAATGCTAAGGACCATCATCTTAAAGTTGTTGAAGAGAGTCTCTTGGCTCTACAGTCTGACAAGGACCAAGATGTTTCATTTTTTTTTGCTTCCTTAGAACCAAAGACACAGAATGCTATAGAAACCACTCTAATGGAAAACTAGACCAGCACCCTGTGGTGGGTGCATGGAGATGCCTCTGCTGCGCATGCGGCTTGTACTTGAAAAGAACCCAGTTAGTTGTATAAGAACTTCTAGATGAGGCTTCTTTCGAGTGGTGGCAGCCCAGAGCTTCCTGCCCTTGCAGACCTGATGAGTGGCAGTTTGTAGAGGGGTTGTGAGTCCAGGTACCAGTGACTCTCAGGCCTCCTCACCAGGAGCTGTGGCCAGCCGTTTGTTTTTTTAGGAAAGATTAGTTTTTAAAACCTCCCCTCAGAGCCTGGTACAGTTGCTCATGTCTATAATTCTAGCACCCGGAAGGCCGGAGCAGGGAGATCAAAAGTTCACACCCAATATAGAGATCTCTAGGCACGTCTGAGCTACAGAACAAAACCCCATCCAAGGAAAACCAAGCATAATACATAAATACAGCTCCCCTCGCCAATAAAGTAATTTAGTAGAAGCTTGTAAGTATTTTCTGGGCTTGCTGCCCTAATCCTCTCTCAGAAAAATGGAGTTTATGGCACTGCATTTTATCTCCAGCTGAAATACTGTACATGTGTAAATAACTTGACAGGGGGAAGATCTACGGATGTAACAGTGGCTCTGCAGTGAATAAACGTGTCACTCGAAGCCCTGTTCTGCTTTGGGAGGGCTACGGATGCAGCCCTCTGTGCACTCTTGAAGTGTCCTTGTGAAAGCAGCCCAGTAAAGAACTGCTACCCCATATTCAGAGTATCTTCCCCTGCCCTCACACTTCCCCTAATTCAGAAACTGAAAATGTGTGTTGGTTTTTGACAGTACCTTGAGTCATAAGTTGCTTTAATGTGGACATGTCCAGGGATCTGGTGGGTGGTGTAGGGACTGAAGGCTGAGTACACGGTTACTGGTTACACTTTAGACTCAGAGAGAGAGGGGGGGGGCGGGAAGGAACGAGGAAAAGGAAAGAAGAGAGGAGAAGAAAGGAAGAAAGAAAGAAAGACAGACAGACAGACAGACAGACAGACAGACAGACAAACCATACTTTTATCCAGAACTTTCTACAAATACCATTGATTTGGGGAGTTGTCTACTCTTTACATTGGCTTAAGTACACAGAACTTAGATTTCCTACTTTTGAATTTCAGATGAACAAAAAGATGCTGTATAGTGTAAACATTTTTTTATTAATTAATAATCTGTGTTCTATAAACATTTGACTATGGTTCTGTCCCATGTCTGCCTGCTTTGTGTTTCTGGTTTTAACAAGCAACGCAGTGGGAAGCCACGGACGCGGTGCTTTTTAAAAAGAAACTGTGAAGTCATATATTGAATTCCCTGTTACACAGGATACCCCTGCAGGCCCCCAAATATTATTGATCTTGTTATCAATCTTGTTATCAAAGGAGTCTATTCTGTGTCAGAGACTAGGAAATATGTAAAGAACTCAAATACCAAGCACAGGCAGCATATGGACTGCTTTAGCACAGTTAATTCATTAACGTTAGAGATGAATGATTAAAAACAAGAAACGGCCCACTTCGTGTTCACTGTGTGTACGGTAAGTCCTCGGGGCATGCTGCGGGCTTCTGCAGCCAACAAGCTTTTACTGCTTAGGTAATGGAAATGGTATTAAAATCTGTTGGTCTGCTGGGCGGTGGTGGCTCACACCTTTAATCCCAGCACTTGGGAGGCAGAGACAGATGGATTTCTGAGTTGGAGGCCAGCCTGGTCTACAGAGTGAGTTCCAGGACAGCCAGGGCTACACAGAGAAACCCTGTCTCGAAAAAAACCAAAAAACTTAAAAAAAAAAAAGAAAGAAAGAAAGAAAGAAAGAAAAATCTGTTGGTCTAAAAGTAAGGAAAATTATTCAGCTGGAATCCTGGATTCTTTACAGAACATAATTTTCTAGAAAGAAGAGCAAAAAAGCCAGGCAGTGGTGGCACACGCCTTTAATCCCAGCGCTTGGGAAGCAGATTTCTGATTTTTGAGGTCAACCTGATCTACAGAGCAAGTTCCAGGACACCCAGAGCTACACAGAGAACCCCTGTCTCAAAAAACAAACAAATAATAAAGATAAAATAAAAATAAAAATAAATATTTAGTGTGCTGAGGTGTTCTAGGTACTGAAATTAAATTGGCCACTTATGACAAGACCAGCCTCCTATCAAGACTGTGGCCACAAGATAGCTAGGGAACTTTCCCTTTCCTGAGTAGAGCCTTGGGGACAACATTAAGGACTGCAGGGGGGGGGGGGCGGAGACTGTGAGACCCCTGGTAAAAGCCCCAGCTGCTCACTGCATACATTATAATTATCCGTCATTTAGAACGTGCCTCTCTGATCCAAAAGGATTAAACCACCTCCCTTTATATCACCTTGAACTGCGTGTGCCTCCGCTCCCAAGAGAGTGGATGGCCCGGACCACCATGCCTTAGACCAAATTTTTGTAACTAACTGCTATGCAAAATTTATTTTTCAAGCTTCCATTTTGTTCTTGGTAATAACAGAGCTTTCGAAGGGCGCTCTGGCTCCCTGCCCCTTCTGTAGCGTTTCCTCCAGCCCCTAAAGACCTTGCCTGGGTCTGGCGTTTGAAGGCCTCCACCCTCCCAACCCCGCGTTTTGAGCTCTCCCTAAAAAGGTTCAAACCCAGCCTTCCCATCAAATGTGTTCCATACTTTTCTCCCTCCGAAGATGTCGCAACATCAGGGCACACGGGTTTGATGCCATTTCCACGCAAGCCTCTGCCTGTTCCAGCGTGGCCCAGGTCAGCTTGGATAGCTGTTTTCCTAGGAGCACATGGCGGAAAGACAGTCTACCACCTTACAAACTGTGGGCCCAGCGTTTCTCCCTAGTCATGCAGACTGCCCTGAACAGACAGCTTCCCCACAGGGCTGGGAGGCTGGCGTGGGCCGCGGAGCAGGGGGGTGGGGAGCCGTCTCCGGAAGCGCGGGCGCCCCTCTCCTGTCCCGGGGGCCCCAGGCGGGGGCGGCGATGACGCGCGGGATGACGCGGGCCATGCGGAGGGCGGCAGACGTGGCGGGGGCGGGGGCGCGTCCGCCGAAGCGGCAGGGGGGCGACCCCAAGGCGGGCGCGCGCCCCGCTCAGCCCTCCAGCCGGGCCCGCGCGCGGGTTAGGGGGCACGCAGGGGACCCCCTCGCCTCCACCGCGTCTCCAGACTTGGCCCCTGACGTCTATGTCCTGCGGGTGAGGCTGGAGGAGACTGGGGAGCTGTTCCGCGTGGCCAACTGCCGCAACGACATGACAGTGCGGGAGCTCAAAGAAGAACTGGATCTGATGGTTGGCATCCCCTTCAACCTGCAGCGGCTGCATTTCCTGGACCAAGGTGGCCCCTGCCCGACCCCTTCCCGCACCCCCATGAGCTCCTCCTACTCAAGGGCCCCCAGCCCACTCCTGCCCTGGGTCCCCAAGATACTCGTAACTACCAGACAATCCAAGGTGACCAAGTCAACCCCAACCACCTCAAGCCCCATCTAAAAAGGCCCCTTGAAGCACTGGCCACTCAAGGGCTCCGAACTCCAAACACACGGGTGGGTGTCTTATTAACCCCAAATATAAAGGTGAACCTGGTTCACAAGCATCGTGTCTGTCTCGGCTGTGGTCTGCCAACCTTGAGCAAGTCCAGGCTCCTCAGAACCTCAAATCTCAAAACCACAAGACCTTCTGGGCAGCCTCTCATCTTCATCAGGGAACCCCAAGCCCTCAAGACAAACATGTCTACCTAAGACGGCACACTTGAAACAAAACTAGGCCTCAGTAGACCCCACCACCAGCACCCAATCAAGGACAGGCTTTTCCCCCATGAGAACCAAAACAACCCCTAAGTGGTGAACACCAAGTTCTCTAGCCAGCTTGTCATGCAAGCATTTCAGAAGCTGGGGCAAACCTTGCTGGCCTCAGGTACCCAAAAGCAGAGGACATCTGCCTAAGATTGAACCCCAAGTTCCCACGCTGAAAATAACTAGCTCAGAACCCTAACCCTAAAACTCAACTGTGTCCATTCACGACTGCACAAACACAGAAGAAGCCAGCTAGACCTGGGACCCTCAAGACCCAGGACAAAGTTAGCCAAGACTGAACTCGGTCTCTAGGCTAATCACCACTGCCTCAGGAGCCCACGGCTTCTGTCTTCACTGGCCACTCAAAGCCCTACCCACCTTAGGAAACCCCAAATCCAGATCAAGCATGACCAAATCTTCAGGAAACCATGGCCATTTTAGGTGACCCCAAGCTGCCATCAACTGTGTCTACACAGAGATGCTAAAACTCAGATCAAACTTTCTCCTCCTGGAACCCCAAAACCCAGAACAGAGCTGAGTGTGCAGATCTCCCCCCACACTAACCACTACCACAGACCGCCCCCCCCCAACTCATACCAACTATATATTCTTTCAAGGGTGCTAAAATTCAAAATAAAACCCGCCAGTCCTACAACCCCAAGCCCTGGCCAAAATCTCTCAGGCTGACCACTACTGCAGCTTCCCAAACTCTCCCTAACTGCACCCAGAGACACTAAAACTCAAAGTGAACCTTGCTTATCCTGGAACCCTGAGCCCAGAACAAACCTGAACCCAGGTTTGAACCTCAAGTATCTAGGCCAGCCATCGCTCTCTGAGGACCCCAAGTACTCTACCAACTTACTCAAGGATATCAAAAGTAAAACAAATACTTCCCAGTTTGGTACCCCTAAATCCAGAATATACCTACCCAAGACTTAACCCAAAAATCTCCAGGCTAGCTAGCACTACTTCAGAACCCCAAATTCTACAGCAGCTGTATTTACACGAGGACACTGACACTCCAACCCTTACCCACCTTAGGACCCCAAATCAAAACAAGCCTGACAAAGTCTGAGCCCCAAGTCCCCCAGGCTAACCATATGACCATCAGGACTGGCCGTCCTCCATAGCTGTTTCCACACAAGGATACAGAAGCTGAGACAACCCTGTCCACCTCAGGGTCCCACAGTCTGTCCACACACTGCTAGGTTTGACCCTCAAATCCTCTAGCTGCCTCTGGCCATAACAGCACCCTAAATCCCAGAGCAGACTCCACCCACATCAAGCATCAACACAGAGCCTATGCACCCAACTCTGAGACACCCCTCCCCTCWKCTACCACCACTCATCCATCCAAACAGCCAAACCCCAGTCCACATAAGGATGCTAGATCCTCAAATAGACCTTGCCCACAGCTGGACCCCCACATCCAAACCCAACTCTGTCTACATCTGAAAATCAGCCCTCAAGTTCCCCATGACTAGTCCAAGCCAAGTATCCTTATAAAGGTTCCAAATGAGTCAGGCCCACAGGAGGACCCCCACCCCAAAAAGTGGAGTCAAGCTTGCCTCTCTTTGATTTCCCACCCTCAAGAAAACCATGTGTTCATGAGTACCTCAAAGCTGATGCCAGCTGTGTCCCTGTGAGGAAATGAAGGATCAAACCAACACTGATTCATGAGGACCCCCAAACTCTGTATAGGTCAATTAGCCAAACCTATCATATCAGAACCCCAAATTTAGAACAGACTCCATCACTMGCAAGATCCTAAATCTCAAAGAACTGTCCGATTCCTCCCAGTTGCTTACCAACCAGAGTTGCCTAAACAAGTCTATCCAAAGACCCCACATCCTGCCACAGAGTCCTCCAAAGACCCCACATCCTGCCA
>BDUI01006434.1:33417-45723 GCA_002335545.1 Apodemus speciosus
TTCCTCTGAAGACATGCATGATTGTCCACTGGCAGTGTGTGTGTGTGTGTGTGTGTGTGTGTGTGTGTGTAGATCTAAGACCAGAAATGCCCAGTGGTTTGTTCTGTGTGGTGCAGAAAGGTGGATGCAGATGGCCCTGTGTACGCTTCACTGGGTAAGCTTCCAGAGCTTGGCCTCCACCTGTCTGTGGCTTCTGAGTCCCTTCCTTTCCCACACCCACCACCGAGCACAGCCCCCACCACGGAGCAGAGCACAGCCCCCACCACGGAGCAGAACACAGCCCCCACCACGGAGCAGAGCACAGCCCCCACCACCGAGCACAGCACAGCCCCCACCACTGCTCTGACGCTGTCTTCTCTCCTTTGCCCGTTTTCTTTCTCCTTTGAACACTTACTGTGTCTAGTCAAATGGGCTCCTCTAGGTAGAGAAACAGAGAATCACAGGGTTTGAAGACACAATGAGAATGCCTTCCAGGCTTTACAGAATCAGGCCCCAAAGGGACCCAAACACTTTTCACAAATACTCACAATTAAGCATAACATATAGAAAGCTCGGGGAAACAAGACATTTAGCGCTAAGGTAATTAATGTACATTCTGAGTCAGAGTTTCACACTTGAACTTCTAAAGACGTGTTTAATCCCCTCTTAGCAGAGCCAACTGTCTGTCCGTGGACTGCACAGATGTCTTAGGCTGCCGAGAGCATCTTCTTAGGACGTTTAGACCAGGGCTTCCCTGCTTTTAGATGATGACTTACACTTGCAAGTGGCCTTCTCTTTGGAATCAAGATGGCTGGCCGTTCTCCTAGAGAAAGACTCTCCAACTTTAATACCATGGTCAAAGTCCACACCAAATCCCATTGTCTCCATGAAGTTGCCTTCCCATCTCTGCTCCTCCCCCTCCCCCATCCATCCCCCCTCCCCAGCGCTGAGAGTGGATGCACAGGTATCCCTGCCTGGCTTTTTTCATGAGTTTGGGGGATTTGAACTCAAGTCCTCATGTTCACACCGCACTCATACCTACTGAGCCACCTCCATAGTGAAATTTTTGAATTGAGTCTTCAAGGAAAACAAAGGCTGACTAGGGAGGCAAAGGCTGTGGAGAATTCTCCCAAGCAGGGTGACTGAGTAAATGCAAGAGATTCTAAGGGCAAAGGGAAGCTGGAGACATTTGAGCAGGACAGTGGCGCCTAGGAAGACCCAGGCTAACAAGTTCTAGTAAAAGGATGTGTGACCCTCATGCAGTCATTCCCGCCAGGTGTGCTTCATGCTACTGTACTGTTGCGTCTACTGAATGCAACGAACGTTGCTCAGCCATTTTATAATCTGTCGACCTGAGCTTGCATTTCGTGGGCAACACCGACAATGGCCTTGAACTGCTGTACAGGAAAGTCAGGATGCGCATTCTTTTGCATTTCCTAGCAACCTTGTAAAAGCACAAACGCATGGCTCATCCGAAGAGCTCTACAGGAGAACATGGAGTCAGTCCCCCAACCCCCTCCCACCTAGTGATACTCGCTTCCGCTGTCCTTGATCTTGTCACACAATGTCCCTGCTAAAAGTATGGCTCAGACACTCCCAGGGACGTGACAGGTAAATCCCACACTTGCCCAGAGAACAGCATTCACCAAGAGTATCGCAGCCTATTTCTTCCCCTTTGTGTACTTCCCCTCCCCCCCCACCTCACAAATGCAATGTTTAGGTTATTTTTCTGAAAATGAGAAAAAAAAAAAAAACAGGTCAAGACAGAGAAGACTTCAGAGCTGGATGAGGGCGTTTGAGGGTTGGCGAACTTCTCGGTGATTACAGAGGTGAGACTGTCCCCCCTTCTGATAGCCACCATCTGGTTCAGATGTGCTACTAACCTCTGTTAATTTATGAATCGTTTCCCCGACTGTGCATTCTTGCAACCACTAACCCAGTATAATTCAGTAGATTTCAGTAAAACTTGCCCAGGAAGATCAAAACAGTTTTAGTGATTATAAAGCATGGACGTTTGTCAGACACTGATAATCTATGGGCCCTGCGACCCGGAGCATTTGTGTCTAACTGTGATTTAATGCTCCCCCTGCCCCCATTTGCAGCCCCCATTTCACATTCAGGGTTGCTATTTTTTTCAAAGCAACCTTTCTTTTCAGAATAATTTTTCTTACCAAGAGACTACAGGCAAACTGACCATTAAGTAGGTGGATATATTTGCTTTCTATTTAGGGGTGCCTGGTTTAAGTCCCAGTTCTTTGAAATGAAAAAGCATCAGGAAACGCGCCTGAGTGTGCCTTTGACTTCTTTCCCTGCCTGTCCGTGACAGGAGGCAGCTGTGGCCAGGCTTTGACTTGGTTTAAGGGCTGATATTTGACTCCAGCTCCCAAACAGCCATTATTCTTACGATTCAGTCCTGAGCACTCTGCCTCCTTCATGAACCCCACTTAACTGTCATTGTTAATGGGGGAATTACTTCACAATCCAGTTTCTGTACACCCGTTTGTATCCCCAGGGTGTGTGACATGCATGCATTTTTATCAAATTGTGAAGTGAGTGACTTATGCGGGTTAACTGTGACTAGTATTTTAAGGTCAGAATTTCTTGAATGGATATTTAAGACATTAAAGAAAATAGATAGTTTATCAGTTTCCCCAAGGATTTTTGTGATGTAACTTTTCCTGCCTCAGTTTGAGTTGGGACACATTACATGAGGCTGGACCACACAGAGGATATCTTCCCTTCTACTGGATGAAGGCTAAATGACGATGCCTTTAGCAGAAGAATATTTATATATTCCCAATAAACTCAGATCTCACCATTTTCCCTCCAATCCTTGCCTGGGTTGAGTGGCCACATAATATGTAAGTACACAGTTAAATTTCAAATGAATAATTAATTATCATCTATAAGTATGTATCATGTAAATTTAGGGCATAATTGTAATAATTATTACTTACTAATTGCTTGTCTGAAATTGAAACCCAGCGGAGCATCCTCTATCTTATCTGCTTATTCTGGCTATCCAAGGTCTGGGACATTGACTGGTGGTCAGAACTGCATTTCCTCCAATTTATGGGTCTGTGTAACCTCTAAGGGGCTGTCCTTCCCTTGGGTGTATACAGAGTAGAGATGTCCCACAGGCTGCTCCCAGGCCCCCGTGGAGCCATCTGGCTCACACTAATGGAACTAGACACTGAAGATTTAAAGTTTCTTGAAGAGATTTAAAGCAATACAAACAACACCCTCCACATAGTACACTCTCAACAGACTTTTTTTTATTGAGAACTCTAATGTTCATGGTGTCATCCAAGGTGAATATGAAGATAAAATAAAATATCATAAAAGGTATTCCTCTGCTGCCCACGAAACGCACACCATCCTACAGAGGTTCTGCCACTCCATCTGCCTGCAGGGGCTCTCCTGATTTCCCCAGAAGTTAGCATGGCTTCTTAACTTTCTCCAGGGACACTGTAGGTGGGGGCACTTACAGCACTGCCCTGGAGTAGGGACAGTTCTGGTAGCAGGAGCCTCTCATCTCCCTTCCCATCCCTCACTCAAATGACATTAATAAATTCTGCTTCGAATGTTGAGATAACCACGCCCGATAGTTGCTTTCCATTGTCAACTTGACTGCATTTAGAACCACCCAGGAGATTCAGCTCTAGGAGTATCTCATGTGAGGGGGTTCCAGACAGGTTTTATGAGGGAGGGAAGGTCCACGTTGAATGTGGGCAGCACCCCCATGGCTTAGGGGTTCAAGCTGAATGAAAAGGGAAAGGGAAGAAAGAACGCAGAGGACCACACTGATCTCTCTTTCTGACAGCAGAAGCAATTCGAGCAACTGCCTCAGGTCCCCACCACCCTCCTCTGGCCACGCTTCCCCCACCATGATGGCCTGTTCCCCAAACTTGTGAACCCACAGAAATGCTTCCTTCCTTCCTTTCTTAAGCTGCCTCTGTCTAGTGTTCCGTAACAGCAGAAAGGAAGGTAACTAATGGAACAGGTGTCCTGACAAATCTTAGTAGACTAACTGGTGGTAAGCGGCCACTCTCATTGTGACACTGTGTTGCTGTTGTCATCCCACCATGGTGTTGACAGAACRTACTGCAGAGCAGGCCTGAGAGCCAGCAGAAGCCCCAGGCCTGAGAGCCAGCAGAAGCCAACAGTACACAGAGACGTGTCACCCTGTCTCCCTCAGCAGGAACAACTTCACTCTGCGACATCTCTCCGCCTCTACACTTCCTCACACCTACAGATGTATGAATCTCTTCACGACAGCCTGCAGTCAGACACACGATGCAGCCTTTTGTGAATGCTAAGAGCTGAACTAGCAGACTTCGTCTCAAGTGCAAGATGGAAATAAAATCAGCTCCCTAGCATTCAGGAGTGTGTGTGAGTTGGAGGCTGAAACACACTGCTGAGGAAGACTGTGATTTTGTTAGTATCTGGAATGTCAATAAGTCTATAAGAATCACATTTATCCATTGCATTCTGCACTGTTAATTTTCAAAAACCAATTTCAAATTCCCCTAGATAAAAAGTGAGAAGAAAGCCCCCCCCCCTCTGCCCTGTTGCTTTGGTATGACACCATAGAGCATTCCTGTTCTTGGAGTCTCAGGCCACAGTGCCTTCTTCCTAAGTGGCACTTGCTGAGTACTTGTGGGCCAGTCAATACATCGAGGAGATTTATTGCCCTTTTATGCAGAATCTTTTTGGTTTTTTTATTTTTCTCCCTGGAAAATGCAGTGACTTTCCTTAAAGCAGGTGCTCACAGTGAGAAACAATAATTTTCACAATGGTGTTCATAATGCCAACTCTGGAACATGATGGGATAAACTAGAGGGGCTTGGGGGGCGTTTGTAGTTTCAGATTATTTAGACTTAAGGCAGTTAACTGACTTGGTTGTGAGCCCTCAGGAATGACAGGAGTTCCCATCTGCTCTGTGTTGACTGGAAATATGCCCATCAAGACTCAGAGACAGCTCTGGCCTTTCCCTCTGCCTCTAAGACGGCTTCGTGGACAAATCCCTGTTTTTTACAGTCCTTTGGTCGGACCCATATGTTTTGAGTGCTCTGCCATTCTGAAATCAGTATAACACTGAGAGGACCAGGCTGCACTGATGTTAGAGCCCACTCCTTCAGCATGATTCCGCTGGAGACAGCAAATAATATTGTTTCAACTACACAGATAATCCATGAATGGCCTGCTTTGTTGCTGTTGTTGTTGTTGTTATTGTTGTTTTCCCGAGACAGGGTTTCTCTGTGTAGCTTTGACTGTCCTCGAACTCACTCTGTAGACCAGGCTGGCCTTGAACTCAGAGATATACCTGCCTCTGTGCCTGTAGTGCTGGGACTAAAGGTGTGAATGAGCCTTCAAGCCTGGATGACTATGAACTTAAGAAGCTGCATAGGAGTCTCTCCAATCACAAACCTGAACCACTATTGAGACCTTGGCTTCCCCTTAGCACGGCGAAGACATGAGTGGTGGTCTGTCCAACTCTTTACTGACTTTTGCGTCTTATGGCCTTGATTTTTCTACCAAAGCTTTCCAGTCTCAGAAATACTCAGCATTAATGGAGAACAGCTAAAAGTTTGCCATTTTTGTAGATGCAACCAGAAGGTCAGTTCACCGGGGCCTGATCACCTCAGCAGCCGGGTGACTGCAGCTCCCAGAACTGTCTTCCATGCGCTTCTCTTCCCCACTGACTGCTTCTCTATTGCTGTATGACATTCTCATGCTCCACCTTCTCTTTTCCCACTGGCTGCTTCTCCTTAGCAGACTTTCATTTGGAGACACATGGGGGTTTTCTTGTTGTTTCTGATAGAATCTCCTGACATTCTTAAAAGCAGACAATTTCACAGTAAAGACCCTTTCCAAGACTAAGCGTTCAGCTGGTAACTTCCCACAACCCCCAGGTAAAACACATGTAGTGGACTGCAGAGTGGACCTCATTCACAGTTCTCCTCTTGGGGAATGGGCCCTCTTGAGAGACCTGCGTGTTTCTTCAACATGCATGAAATACAGTTATGAGAAGGAGTCCAGCCACATGGTTATCCTCAAGTCTACCTCATGAGCAGCACCGTCAGTGCTGAAGCGTCCCCCTGCTCCCTAGCTTCTTGGAAACCCCAGACCCCTTACCCTAGGTTGGGAAGGTTCTCTCTGATTGCCACAAGGACCATGCCAAAGGATTGGTCTAGGTGTGTGTGTGGGGGGGATGGGGCAGGGCACTAGGTAGTGAAAGACTTTGGATACGAAAATGGCACATCAAGTCTTTGCTCTCAGCTCGAAGGGCAAGGATTATGAGGCATCGTTTCTTAGCCGCGCCAAGCTTCCAATCCACCGCTCCTTTTTACGTTCTAATCTGTGATCTGGTGGATATCCTGATGGCCCAGTGTTCCCAACAGGCGCTTGCTGCAACTGAGTACTTTACAAGGCAGGGCAAGTCCTATGTGTTTTAATCACATGTAGGTCTATGAGAGGCAATGTAACAAAGTCTACTAAATTTGTTAGATGTAAAAAATATTCAGTAAGATTGAATTCCAAAGAATTGTGTTTCACTTCATTTAAATTCTCTTTGATGTTTTGTACCTAGTAGTGGTACTTTGAATTTTATCTTCTATTTTACAGAAAATTATAGACTTAAGAAAAATAACCTGTATGCATAAGAAGTAATTTTGTTTTTCATGTTTGTCTGACTCATGTTCTGTGGTGAAAGTATACTGAAGCTGTGTATACTATGAATAACACTGTATTTTATTTATTTGTATGAAATAGCACAGATTTAGGCCAGGGCTTTCTGTATGCCAGGCAAGTGTTCCCACCTCTCCACCTCTCCACTAAATCCCCAGCCCACATCTTACTGTGAATATTTTACACTGAGAAGTTTATATCATTTCTGTAAACAGAAAAAAAAAGGTTATATAAAAGAAAAAAACTTTGCCATAGCATCACCATTATGGATTCTTTAGAAATGAAGATTAAATGTAAGCTACAGGGAGGTTAGAAGAGCTTCTGGCTCCTGAGGAGGAGGAGGAGGAGGAGGAGGAGGATCTTTTCCAGTACCCAGGTCTGACAGTTCACAATCACTTCTAACTCCAGTTCTGGTGATCCGACACCATCGTCCGGCCTCTTAGGGCACTGCACTCATGTGCACATATCCCCACTTGGAGAGACACAAAGACATAAAATAAATCTTTTAAAGGCTACAGATTAATTACTACTATACTAATTGCATGTGGCTTAATTTTATCACTCATGGAAACATCGCCAGTGCAATTAGGAAGCATCCGCATGCTCATAATAATAAGCTACTTCATGGAGTTTTCCCCTTGGTTTGGTTTTTTTATGTCCCACTCCTTARTRGGGTGGTCGGTTCAGCTGTGGAGGCCTGGGTTTCTTATGYGTGAGGTAGAAATGAACACATCTTTACCCATAAAGTTAGTGAGGACTACAGGGGACACATGTAATATGCTTGGAGACAGTAAGCAGAAAGTAGTAAGCAGAAAGTAATCTGTTGTTATCATAAATCTACACATCTGTTAACTCCTAAGTATTGATTTGTTCATCGTTCATGGACTAACGCTCTGGTAACGACGGCCCAGGCTGTGCATTACGTATTGGAGATGCTTCCATTCTTGAAGTCCAGCCTCCTCCAGCTTCACTGTTTCCCACAGGAAACTACATGTCCAAGCTCTACAACTTTACTTGCGAGTGCCAGAGAGCCCTCTTCCACGTTGTCTTCAAACAGTGCTCTGCCCCAGCCAAGATGTCTTCCCAACCTCTGCCTTTAGTGAACATTTCTCCTTCTGCTGTCATAGCATGGCCCTGTCACTCTGCTGCAAAGCTCAGAYGTGAGGCTCATGCAYAGCCCCATGTATGGGRGTGGGGGGTGGGGGTGGGGGGGCGCTCGCCTCCCCAGCCCCGTGTACAGGCCACGCCTCCCAGAGCTGCCTGCTTCTTTGGGATAGATGCTGACTCCCCATGTACGGGTGCTCGCCTTCCCAGCCAACCATTTTAAATTTATGTTTGTTGACCATAGTTCAGGGAGCAATAAGAAAAGTAAAAAACAGAACCAGGTCATTCTAGGAAACAAGCAAGCAATTGCTTTTTTCTTTCTCAAGATCCTACATGTTTTGGTTTTGTTTCATTTTCAAATGCCATCATGCATATTGGAAGACATTTTATTAATTTCCAGGAAAAGTACTTTGTTTAAAAGCACTTCTCATTGACCAATTGAACACTGAGCCATTTTATGTAAATGTCTTGGACAAGTTTCAATATTTATGTATTCTAGTGATTTCCAACATCCACAAATTCTTTGCTGCCTCTCCTTTCAAACAGTTAAAAACTCATTACCTTCCCCYGCCCCCAAATGTTCAGGAGCAGAAGTGATAGTTTACCAGGAGGGAGATTTGGTCATAAAGGGCGGAACCCTTCCTGGGCTGCTTTCTGTCAGTGGGTCAGTCATCTGCTGAGGCTCCAGCCCCTGACCACCCGAATAAGCATGGAGGCCKWCCTTCCCGCCTCCCTCAGAGTTTCCCACAGTAGCAGCCGCAGCAGATGGTGTCACTGTGGCCTCAGGAATCAGGTAAGGTAAAGGTCATCTGTGACATGGTGGTAATTCGGGAGTTGAGCATTGTCTGCAGTAGAATCAACACAGGTACTACAGGGACATACATACTGTATTGTGAGCATCCCCTGCAGGTAGCCATGATTTTAAATCCATGATCAGTGATCACTGAAATTAAGACAAAAACCAAGATGGGAGTCAAGAAAGTGTGAGCTGAAACCACCTCACATGACAGAAGTGCCCACTGTTATTCATTCTCWCAATAATATATTTAGCAAATGCGTATTGGTCTTCCCCAGACATAAGATTGAATTCATGTTTCAAATGCTTCCTGTCCGAGTGTCCTTTGTCATCGATCTCACTGGGCAGCTTGAGGCTTGGGCTCACTTTAGGACATACTTACCATGAGAAAAGTTTTTAAGAACTGGTTTTTATGATGGAGTGCGGGTTTGAGCGGGACTTAAGGAAAGGCTGGGGTTCATTGCTGTTTAACAGGTAGGATCTCAAGCACCAGAAGGCGTGACAGCTATAGGCTTTGAAGTAAAAGACAGTGGGTCTCGGGCSCTAGGTGACTAGAAYCCTGTGAAGTGGCCTGTCTGCCTAAGAAAGTGATCTGCGTCCACACCACCACCCTTAGGAGGAAGGACAGCGGCATTAATGGAAAGAAAACTATTCCACCAGTAAAACATCCCCTAATTAACACTAATCTGTTCCCCGGAAAAGCCGCTTGAGAGGGAAGAGATTTTCTCCCCGCACGCCAAACTGCCAAGCAGTAATTTGGAAATTTTTCCATTTAGTTTCAAGGAATATTAAAAAGCTTCACTGAGCAAGAATTAAAAGTGAATCTATTACTAATCTCATATATTAAAATTACGATCCTCTCCAGGCAATGCCAATTCCTAATTGAGCACATTGGCTAAAATCAACTAAATCTTGCTGTCTTCAGAACTGACACTTACCATCCTTCTTTTTCTTTATCATAAAATGCATTTACTTAAGTACTTGACTGCATGCAATACAATGGTAAATAGGGGCAGTGCTTTCCTACCCCCCCTCAGTACAGATCAGATAAAATCAGCAGAAAGCAGTCATTAAGAGTGCATTGGACGGGACTGGAAGACAGCTCAGCAGGCAAGAGCACACAGAACTCAGGTTCGACTCCAGCTCTCCTGTCTGTGACTGCCCGGACCCTGACTCCGGGAAGCCCAATGCCTCTGGTCTCCATGGGTGTCACTCATAGTCACACATGGTGCATAATTTAAAAATAAAGTAACTTTTTTTCAATTGCACGAAACTAGCGAGATTATTGTTTCATTTGGGAAACCTGGAGAAAATTCTTTAATTGTTGGGCCGGATACAGGACAAACTTGACAAATCTTTATGCACCCAAAAATATTCACAGACTCAGTAATGTGTGGCTTTCGACATGTGTTTCATCCTTTGAATATTCCATTTTCTCCTGGTAAAGCAATAACAGCAGGACTGTACACGTTATCTTGCCTTGAGTGAGAAACACACTTGGTTTTGATTAGAATTAGTTTTAAGCAGGCATAGAGGACATTGTTATATCATCTTCCTTCTTTAGTAAGTGAGCTCTTTAAAACCTCAGTTCTCAAATTGTTATTGTTATTCTTATTGTTGCTTATTTATTATTATTATTATTATTATTATTATTATTATTATTATTATTATTTGTTCAGGCTACTAGGAGAGATGGTCTCGTGGAATCTGTCTCTGACAGGCTTCTGGAAAGCCTCTTCTTGGTCACCTTAGACCTGGCTCCTCCCACTGGCTCCTCCCACTAGCTCCTCCCACTGGCTCCTCCCATTGGCTCCTTCCACTGGCATCTGCTTCTCGGAGGCACTCAGTTCTCAGATGAATTCTTGCTTTCCTGCCTGTGTCTGCTAGCACAGCTTTAATCTACGTTGCTTTTCTCCTTTGCCAAACATGGGATTCCCGGGATCAGATAGCTTCTCTTAGGGCAGAAGAACATGAAACACCATTTCACTTCCCTCACTTCCACTCCTCTTCTCAGAACAGCCTTGTACTGCTGACTTCTGCCTCAGGATGACTTCCTAGTTCAGTTAGCAGAGTATTCAGTAAGAAAGGGATCGGCCACTCACTCCTGACCCGCATAGGACGTTTCAGCTTCGTGGAAAATCATGGACATTAAAAACAAAAACAACAAAAAACAAAAAACCCTCACACTAAGCGAGGCTTTCAAGGACTTGCTTAGTCATCTGGACCGACCAGACCAGACCAAACCAGACCAGACCAGACAAGTCTAATTCTCATAAAGGTCCTGGCTCCTGGACCCTCACATGTTCATCAAGTCTTAACAGTGTGACCATGAATTCCATTGAGGTGAAGCAGCTGCTGGCTGGCTGGGGGTGGGTGTGGTGTGGGGGCACGGTCTAGCCATTCACAAGGAATTTGGAAGTCTGCTGATATGGGCACCCCAGGAGCCAGGCTCTTTTATGTAACTGTGTTCATGTATTCGCTTGTAAAGTTGTCTCTGATAGTTTTTAAATGCATTAATTATTTTCTGAAAATACAGCAACTTCTGTTGAAAAATAAAAGTTCTTTATTCTCGAACCTCCAAAGGTGGAGTGTCATGGGTCAAGCTATAGAAATAAAGACCTTTTTAGTCAGCTCAGGGTTTAAATGAAGCAAAAAGGAAAAGCAGTTTCTCGGCAGAAAAAAAAATGCAACAAAGACTTTACTTCTTACTAAATAGCTTAAGAATGTCTGAACAAAAACATCTCAAATCTAATGAGTGCCAGAATTTCTCAGATAAGTCAAGAGAGGAGGAGAATTTGTCTCAATCCCAAGCACCAAAAAATCATGGACGACCAAAAGGGAGAGTTCATAATGAATATGCCTGAGGGAACACACCAAAACCCTGTCCTAGATGTACAGCTGAGGCAGATGGCCGCTTTCTGTTTAATCCTGCTTGGGTCAGTTCTGCAGACTAGTCCAGCAGTCCTCCAGGAAGCCCTCCAAACTCAGGGTCTCCCCGGGGCCCTTGCTGTCCCCTAACTGTCTGCCTGGATGAGCATTAGGCACTACCTCTCTGTCCTGTCATAATGCACTCGTGCTCTTCTCAGGTCAGCCTGTAAGTCCCCTCACTCCAGACATGAAGACCGACTAACTCACTAACCTGTGAGTGTTCTCCTCAAAGCAACTAAGAATAGACATTAACATGAGTCCTTCTTTTCAGGACCAGAAACAACAACAACAACAACAACAACAACAACTACAACTACAACAACAACAACAACAACACAACAGCCATTAATCAGAAATTCTCAATTATTTAACAGTGCTTATTTATGTTTTGAAGTCACTGTAGACTCTTCTGGCTGCAGAGAAAGAAAGCTGCTTGGCGTCTACTTTCACTTAATATTCTGCTTTGCAAAATCACAGATGGATATCAAAGGCAGGAAGGTGGGTGTAGATACAAGAAACAGAAGTTTATTTGCAGAATTTTGATGTCCTAGAACTAAAGAAATCTTTTCTTAAATAGAGAAGTATCATATGGAGGATGCTGTATTATTTTTACCAACAGTTAGCACATTTTCAGATTTGTTATCCCCAATAGAATAACCTGAAAATTGAAATAGTTATTTTTTTTTAAGAAAAGAGAGAATATTCCCAGCTCCATTTTTAGAAGGTGAATCCTAGGCTACTCAGGATGGACATACTATGGACATGCAACTGTCAGAACAACCTGCCCCAGCTTCCATAGGAAATGGTGA
>BDUI01006435.1:47139-57505 GCA_002335545.1 Apodemus speciosus
CAGGCTGAGAAAGAAATTAGGGAAATGACACCCTTCACAATAGTCACAAACAATATAAAGTATCTTGGTGTGACTCTAACCAAACAAGTGAAAGATTATATGACAAGAACTTCAAGTCTCTGAAGAAAGAAATTGAAGATGACCTCAGAAGATAGAAAGATCGCCCGTGCTCATGGATTGGCAGGATTAATAAAAATGGCCATCTTGCCAAAAGCAATCTACAGATTTCAACTCAATTCCTCATAGAGTTAGAAAGAGCAATTCTCAAATTCATCTGGAATAACAAAAAACCCAGGATAGCTAAAACTATTGTGGTCAATAAAAGAACTTCTGGGTGAATCAGTATCCCAAACCTCAAGCAGTACTACAGAGCAATAGTTATAAAAACTGCATGATATTGGTACAGTGACAGGCAGGTAGATCGATGGAATAGAATTGAAGACCCAGAAATGAACCCACACACCTATAGTCACTTGATCTTTGACAAAGGAGCTACAACCATCAATGGAAAAAAGATAGACTCTTCAACAAATGGTGCTGGTTCTACTGGAGGTCAACATGCAGAAGAATGCAAGTCGATCCATTCTTATCTCCTTGTACTAAGGTCAAGTCCAAGTGGATCAAGGACCTCCATATAAAACCAGACACACTGAAACTAATAGAAAAGAAACTGGGGAAGAGCCTCAAGTACAAGGGCACAGGGGAAAATTCATGAACAGAATACTAATAGCTTATGCTCTAGGATCAAAAATTGACAAATGGGACCTCATAAAATTACAAAGTTTCTGTAAGGCAAAGGACACTGTCAATAGGACAAAACTGCAACCAACAAATTGGAAAAAGATCCTTACCAACCCTACATCTGACAGAGGGCTAATATCCAATATATACAAAGAACTCAAGAAGTTAGACTCCAGAGAACCAAACAATCCTATTAAAAAATGGGGTACAGAGCTAAACAAAGAATTTTCAACTGAGGAATATCGAATGGCTGAGAAGCACCTAAAGACATGTTCAGCATCATTAGTCATCAGGGAAATGCAAGTCAAAACAACCCTGAGATTTTTCACCTCACACCAGTCAGAATAGTTAATATCAAAAACTCAGGTGACCACAGGTACTGGCAAGGATGTGGAGAAAGAACACTCCTCCACTGCTGGTGGGATTGCAAACTGGTACAACCACTTTGGAAATCAGTTTGATGGTTCCTCAGAAAATTGGACATAGTACTACCAGAGGACCCAGCTATACCACTCCTTGGCATATACCAAGGATTCTCCAACATGAAATAAGGACACATGCTCCACTATGTTCATAGCAGCCTTATTTATAATAGCCAGAAGCTGGAAAGAACCCAGAAGTCCCTCAACAACCTAATATATTTTAAAATAGGACTTTTGATAAGGAGTCAATAGAATTCAGAGGATGGGATACCTTCCTTTTTATCCTGAACCTTCAAAATGCCATATGCTGTATATTTAATACATCCATTTCAGTTATTTAGCATATTACAAATGCTTATTTAGCCACATGTGTTCATTTGCTACCATTTAGAGACACCTACTTTAGATAATAAAAAATATAATGACTGAATCTATAGTATCACAGTAGTTCTTGGGAAAGAATTTTCATGCTCCCATCTACATAAATGAAAATAAAAACCACAATCACTTGTAACATAATAAAATAACCGAGAAAATATAAAATTGGCTCAGTGTACTGTGAATATAGAAAGTCACTTTATTCTCTCTTTAATGGTAGAAAAGTTTTCATTTCTTCCCCCTGTCAAGATATGCAAGAAAGCCAATAAATAAAAGTGGAGGCTTTTGTATGGCCTGGCTCAAGTTCAGCCTTATATCCTCCTTCTTCACTTCATTCAAGTTTCCCTCCCAAAGTCACTTCCTCAGCAAGGTCACCACCTCACATTTAAACTCTCTAAGTGACGCGGGACACAGATGTCTTCTTCGTCTTTGTGGTTCCGGTCATATGGTTTCTTCTTGTTAACCAAATACCTGGAGACTCCATCAAAGTGAAAGTTGCTTCTTCCTTTCCAGCAGTCTCTCAGGGGCTGCATGTCACCAACACCTCAATCATTTGCAAGAGTTCTGCTCTCCATCTCTTTCTCCTTACTCCCTTTCCCCACTAGACTCAAAATCCATAGAATTTAATTTAGTACCAGGATTTCCAAATCTGAAGACTCAGAAGATGAAGCTGCCTTTTGTTCTTGGCGCTCTGGGTCACACGCAGCTGCGGTCTTCCACTCAATGCTTTAGTCCTCTGCTTCGGTCTTTCCAAAATTTTCCAACTCCCATCTCATGCCTTTAATCTTAGCTCTCGGGAGATGGAAGATTCGAGGATCAGAAGTTCAAGGTCATCCTCAGTGAAGGAATGAGTTCAAGGCTAAGCTGGGCTACATGAGACCCTGAACACTCCCCTTCCCCACCAACCCTCAAAACTAAACCAAACCCACTGTTAAAGGCAGGGCAGTATATTCTGGCTGAAGCAGTGCTAAAAAATATGTCCCCTCTCTCAGGTCGATCATCTCTTATACTTCCCTACCTAATCTGTAAGTCTCATGTCATGGAGACACATCTTTATTTTTTGTGATTACAAAGTTAGAATACTGCAGTGGGAAACCCCTCATGAGGAGGAAGGAAACAGGTAGGTGGCAGTTGTAGGGGAACAGTCTTGTACACATCACCAGGGCTTGGAGGTCAGCACACGGAATGATAAGATTACATGTAACAAAACTCAGGATTTCAAAAGCAATAGCGAAGGTCAAATGCCAGAGTGATTTGTTAACATGGTCACAACTTAGGCTTTGGAGCATGCACTAACATCTGCAGGCATTTGACAAAGGGTCTGTGTACACATGTGTCACATGTGTTCCTATTCTGTCTCTAGAAATTGCCTTGAATTTCCCCAGGGCTGCCACATGTCCACGTCATTCAGTTCTATTATCAGGTGCTCACCATGTGCTTACACGGCGATTGGTGGAATGGTGAGACAGAGAGCAAATTCTGGTGCTGTGACACAAGATAATCAATGAAGAACTTGAGGAAGCCATGTGCTATTTTTATCTTCTGGTTGGAAGGGATACAGTCCATCATGGTAGAGAAGGCACGGCAGAAGGGATGAAAGGCGCCTGCTCCAATTTCATCCTCAGTCAGGAAGCAGAGAGAAATGAATGATGCTGTTTGCTCATCAACCTTTTTCACCCCTTCCACCCTTTTCTTCAGTCTGGGTTCCCAGTGTGTTTTTAGGGCATGTCTTTCCACCTCATTTAAACCTCATTGGAAATACACTCAAAGGGTGTGTTTCCTAGATGTCAAATCCAGTCAAGCTGGCAAGAAGATTACCTATCCTACCTGCTGAGGTCATCTAAAATGGGCAGGTGAAAGCCAGGTGACAAAGTCTCCTGGGGCCTGGGCATCAACAGAACACAGCTGTATTTGTCTCATGCTCAGCTTACCTCATAGATATCTGTGACCTATCTCAGGGCTCTAGGGAAGTCAGAGAGAATGAATCGCAGAGCTAGCTAACATGGTGACATCACATGCCTACCATGTGCAAAGAGCTGTGTTAGCCAACCCACATGTCACCTCAGGGCAAAGATTATTAATTTCATTGAAAATAGGAGGAAACTAAGGTTTGAAGAAATATAACTTCTTACAGCTGTCCCAGAATCTTTAAACTGCTTTTAAAAAAAAAGTAAGTCTTAATAATCAGTTCTCATTTCTGAATACATGTTCTTGGTTTATTGGTAAAAGATCTCTTGTAGCCATTTAAGATGTGCACCCACAAACACACCTAGAGAAGACCTATTAAGTGAAGGCAAGGAAGATCCCTCTGCTCATAAACAGATGCAGAAAAAGGGAGGAAAATCAAAGAAAAATCAGACTGACTGACAGAATGTAAGTAACGCGACGGAAGTGGGATACACATCCCTGTGCATCTGGGCTTGTGCTGAGGAAGCTTGGAGAGCCATCTGCATGGCTGACCTCTACCCTCAGGTGGTAGTAGAGGCTGCCGAACACAGAGGGTACCTATCTGTCTCCATGTGAATTTAAAATGTGGTCATAGAAATTATTTTTAACTTCATTTAGAGGAGAATATTACAGGGTCAATAAATCACCGCATATAACCATTTAGCCTGCAAAATACAGGGTTAAGAAGCAAGTGACTTTGAAATCAAAGGCAGAGTACAAATCCATATGTTTCTCTGAAATTTAGAAATGTATTAACTTCTGCAGATGTTTGGCCTCTATGGGAGGAAGGCAGGTCCCTTGGCTTATGGGAAGTCTGGGAGGAAAACCTTTTTCTCCTCTTTCTTCCCCTTAATTCTTTGAGCAGCAACATGAGTCCCTCTCTTACTGTCTGGACCACAGTGAGTTCTGAGTTTGTTTTCTCTGTAAATTACACATCTCTGCTTGCTTTTTAGATGGGCAGTGTCATTGTAGCCAGCCAGTCACCAAACCCCGCCTGAAGGCCTTGACAACTCTCTGTCAACAGTGAATGGCATGTCCATGGTCACAGTATTTGAGGCAGGTTGCAGAGTTGTTTGTCTGGTGGAAGCATCAGCAGGAACTTCCTGATGAGGTGACATTGATGCTGACACGGTAGATGATAGCTAAGTGAAGAGGGGCCAAGAGCAACCGATATGAGGGGTGAGGGTTGGGGAGAAGGCTCAGCCAGTCAAGCGCTTGTCACACAAACAAGGCGCTGAGTGTGATGCCCACATGAATACATTCATAATTCACTTCTGGTCTGGTGATGTGCATTTGTGTAAAGTCCCCATTTAACCTGAGGCCAGTTCCACAGTGATATGAACCTCTGCCCCTCTTTCTTCATATGTATGTCCCAGCCCCACCCACATAGCACCTACAACCAGGACAGGTGCTGGCAGAATTTCCAAGGAAGGACAAGACTGGACATGGCTTTGCTCGTCACAGGAATCCCATGCTATCTTCTCAAGTTTAACAGGGTTCTATAAATGTAGCCATGGGTAGTGCTATGGGAAAGAGGGAGAACATTCCACTTACATAAACAGACAGTGCCCTGAGTTGGGTCTACAGGCTGCTGTGAGGACCCTGTCTGGGCAAAAGGGTTTGGTCTGCATGAGAGATAGTGGAAATACAGAGGAAAGCCTGTTTACTTTTAAGAGATAACACAGGAGTTGCTCAAATCCATCACTTCTCTGTGTGTGTCCTACAGGTTAGAATTCAAAAGAGCTGGATATGTGCTTTGGAGCTAGGGAAACCTCAGATGCTGTCCATTTTTTTTAAAATTTATCTGATTTTCAAGACAGGATCTTGCTATACAGCATTGCTGTATAGTCCAGGGTAGCCTCAAAGTTCAAAGCATCCTAACACCTCTGCTCCCAAGAGAGTGCTGGGATTACAGGTGCTCCCACATCTGGGCTCACCTTGATACTTAAGACAGGAAAGGATGGCTATTACGGGACGAGTACTATTGTTTAATCACCAGAATGTGGACATAGAAGAATGAGTGAGAGTCACCAAATGATGCTGGCCTCATAGCGGAGTGACGTCACATCCCACCCTTGAAGTGACACCTGTGGTTACAATTTTTCTCTTATAGCTAGGAACTCCTCTGCAGTTCTTAGTGTCAAGACCAGTGTTTCATTTTAAGATTTCTACTGCAAAAATATGCAGAGTAAAATGGAACGGCCGGGCTGGGATGTTGCAGGGTGTGGAAACATCCTTGGAAAACACTGCCATATTGTTGGTGAGGGAGAGGACAGCTTGAGTAAACGTGGCAGCAAGGAAACAGGAGAGACATTTAGAAGGGCGAATGGACACAGAGTGGGCATGCTCCAGAATTAACTTATTTTAAGAACTTGGGGGAAAAATGTTTTAATTATGAATAGTAATTAAACTATAAACAAAATAACAGAATACGTTTCTGTCACCATTCTGGCCCTGGGTTAGCCTGCACTACTTTCTCTTCCTCTTTCTGGTCTCCAGCACAAGGAAATATCACCATCCTTCATGAAAAACCATCTGCTCGTCTGAAGTGTAGAACCCGGGGCTTACGTGACCCGAGGTAGATGCGGCATTTGTAAGCCTGGGTTATAATGAGGGGGCAACCCCAGTGCTCAACAGCAAAGTGGGGAAGTAGCATGCACTTTGAGACTGGCTGGCACCAAGGGAGACAAAAGCCCGTGGTGTAATTATGCCGAGTGGAGAATATAACATGATGCAATCAGGGACTGTCTCCAATATGCCCCGCAGTGCTGTGAAGGGGCTTTGAATAACAGAATGCTCTAGAACAGTGAGTCTGTGTCCCTGGAAGCCTGAGAAAGTTGCCTCGGTCGGCACCCTCTTTTCCTTCAGCCAACAGTGCCCATGGGCATTTACTGAGCATCTTCTGGATGGCAGAAACCACGTTCAGTCTTAGGGACCCAGAGAGTAAGACACGAGCTTTCAACTTTCTTACACAAAGACTCTCTGGCTGCTGTCATTGGAGCCAGTTGAACAAAGGCTGGACAAGTGTTTCTTTCATTTGTCTAAAGCCCAGTTTCTAGTTATGGGGGTGTCTTAACTAAGCAGTCTCAGTTATAGGGTTTCTGCAAAGTTCCTTTCGCATTTAATGTGCTGGACACATTTGGCCCTAAAGACTTGCTGTCTAGTCATGCACTTTCAAGGAATTGCCTGAAAAAAACCATTGGCACCAGTTTTTCCTAAAGAGAAAACAATGAGTTCTCTGTTGCCTGTCTGCAGTTGTTTACGTGTTGTCAGATTCACCATGGTAACGGGACTCATTCTCTAAATAATAAATAACTCCAGGAGGGAGACAACTCACATGGAGCCACTTCTTACCTTTTGTCTCTAATTTGTTCCTACTAAAGTTTATCAACAAACTATTTTCGGAGCTAATTTTGGAGCGTCTCCATAGTCATCGCCTGTACATAGTCAGATCATCTTCAGTTCTGGGGCTCCAGAGCTTGGGCTGGGCTTGTGCGTGCTCCTTTCCGAAGCACACGAGTGCTGGGTTCCCTCATCTGCCCTTTCAAGCCAGCCATTCATTCATCCCTAACATTATTTATCTCTGGAAGTTCTGGTAGTGTGCCACTCTGAGTACATGTCCTCGTTTAAATGTTACACATTCAACCAGTTCTCCATTTGCTCTGTGAAGCACAAAAAGGAATAAACAAAGGTAGCAGTGAGGAAACCAGAACGAAATGACTGGCCTTCAAGACTCTGTCAGTGGGAATTGACAGAACAAGCCTTTGATGCAGGCTTTCCCCACTCACAAGTACACACTACTCCATGACTCTGCTGAGCGCTTATTTTTTTCTGTAATGCCTCGAATTGTTATTGTGTATGTTGGTGCATGATCTGGAGAGGCCCATGCACAAATGGAGGACAACTGCGTGAAGTCAGTTCTTTCTACCTTCACCTAGGCCCTGAAGATCAAGCTCAGGCCATTAGTCGTCTTATTTACTAAGCCAATATCTATTTTTGTTTCAAATAAGATCTTTATAGCTCTGTTTCATGATGATGGCCTTAATATCAGAAATTCGGCTGCATTTCTGCTTGCAAATAACAAAACGCAATGTATTCATGTATAACAGCTTTTGGCAAACCAATACCTGTGGGCCAAATCTAGCCTTTTAAAACAATAAAGTTTTATTGGCACACGGCCATATCCATTCATTTACATATGGCTTCTGCCTCCTTGGCATTGAGTTCTCCTGATAGACACTGCATGCCTCACAAAATTGAAAGTATTTACTAATGGGATCTCTACAGAAAGTTGTTGCCAATCCCTGCTGAGAGCACAATCATATGTATTGTTTCTTTCTTGAAGTTGTTTCTATTTAGTAAAAGGGTGCTATTCAATGATTGTAAGTAGTTTAGCTATAAAATGAATATCAATACATTAATTTAGCTCAATACACTTTTTATTTTTTCAAGACACACACACACACCACATACATGTATATATGATTTAATGAACAAAGTTATGCCATTTGTAGGAAAACCAAGGTGTAACGGCAGATAACCATATTGAGTGAACTAAGCCAACTCAAGAAAGACAAACATTAACCGGGCAGTGGTGGCGCACACCTTCAATCCCAGAATTTTGGAGGCAGAGACCAGGCAGATTTCTGAGTTCAAAGTTAGCCTGGTTTACAGAGTGAGTTCCAGGACAGCCAGGGCTATGTAGGGAAACCCTGTCTCGAAAAACCAAACCAACCAAACAAACATACACACATACACACAAATATTGTCATTTTTTCTCATTTCTAGATTTCTATATAGGTGCATGAAATTGGTAATTTATATCAAATGTCAAAAAAAAAAAAAAAAACCCAAACCAAAGAAACAAAACAATGTTAGGCAGGATCCTGTCCACAGACAGAAGCGCCATCTCCTATTGAACTCTGAGAAGTGTGTCTGGTTTTGACTCTTCCCAGAAAGTGCTGAGGATTCTGCTAACCTTGGGAGCTGTGCTGCTGTTCTCCCCTTTCTTTTCTATACTAGAGAGTTGTTGCTCCTCTGGGAGAAAAAACAAAACGCATATTGGGAAAGAGAGAAACACACGTTTCCATATCCTTCACAGCTTAAACAGTTCTCCACAGTGCTGCAGCTCAGGCCTAGAGAGCCAGCATGAGCACGAGGTCTGCGCCCTGGCTTTATCTTCATCTTTCAGCTTACATAACCCGCAGATAAATTATAAGTTACTACAAAGGTTCCCACCAATGACAGACTGAGTCACTGTCCTCCGAGCCCTTTCATCTTTCTGGATCCCACTTCTAAGCCTCTTTATGTTCTGTCAAAATGGAGTGTGCTTTTGCCAACAGCGTGCCGTGTATGCCAACGCTTGCTTGGACACATTTTCCACTTTACCTGGATAGAAAAACATGACCATGGGTGAAGTTTTTCCATCATTTCTTCTCCTGTCCCTGTCTCTCAAGGCTCCTAGCCAGCTTTGGGGAACATTTCATGTCTGTACTTGTGTGACAGCAGAAAGAGAATGAAAGGTTAAAGTGGCTTTTGTTTGCTGAAATATAACAAACGATTATCCTAGAAACACTGTGCCGTTAGAGATTTAATCTGCTGAAGGTTTTGCTTTGACTTTTTTAATCGCCAAGTACCCACTTGATCTGGGGACTGAAAACCACAGTTTCAGGAGAAGATTTCAAAGAACACTGATGCCACAGTTTTCTTGCTTGGATGATACCTCAAAAAAAATCACTAAGAAGCAAAGCAAAAACCTTTTCTGGATAATGTAATGGTAGTGTGTGAATGTGTGTGTGTGTGTGTGTGTGTGTGTGTATGTGTGTGTGTGTATGCATTTGTGTATGTATGTGTGCATGTGTGTTTCCATATGTTTTCATGTGTGAGTAGGTATATGTGTAGGCATCTGGGTGCATCTGGGTGCATGTAATGATTGACACTAGATGTCATTCTCCATCTTAATTTTTTGAGTCAGGGTCTTTTCTGAACACTAATTCAGCTAGACTTGCTGAATGGAGTTCCTTAGGGCTCCTGGTGACCCCCTCCTGTCTGCACCTCCACCAGTATTGCACCAAGCCTTCTTTCACTTGGGTACTGGGGACCTGAACTCCAGTCCTCACCCACTGCAAGGATTTTACACTTTACCAAGTGAAAGACTTCTCCCTGCCCTTGAATGGCATTTAAATGGAGGTGATTGTGGACTGTGCTCAAAGAACAGAAGGCTCTCTGGAGCACTGTGACTTTGTGTCATGGATGCTTTGATCTCTGAAGATGCCAATCCCAGAGCAAGACTTTCTGCTGCACAGCTCCTACGTGCAGGCTCTCAGGTAAGCACCATCTCACTGCAGGATTTTGCTGGTCCAAGCGATCACTGAGGAGAAGATGCACGGGAGGGGCTTATCACCAGCTTCCATTCCCATGCAGAGAGTAGACAGACACTGTAACCTCAGTGTCTCCCTCAGACAGAACAGTGTTCTTCAGCACTGCCAGATAATAATACCACCTAGCACCCGTGTAATGTCTTCACAGGTTTCTACGTATAAAAATTAGTTAATTAGCAATTATTACTGTGTGCTAGGTAAGCAATGATTAACATCATAATTTTACGGACTGAGTAAATGAGAGTGGAGGAGAAAGTGCCAAGAGAAAAATTAAAATTAATAATTTATGATTCCTAGATCACAGGACTGAACTGCAGGGCTTTCAAAGGGTGTGTTTGCCTGCCTGTTTGTTTTAAAGGATATAGTGGGTGGTGAGGCTAAAAGCCTGGAAAAATTCATTTTCCAGATTGACATTTTCCTATTTATTCATTGTTCCTGGGATTCTGGGTTTTGTTTTTAGATGTGACTCTTCACCTGCAACCTGTGATGCATTTTTTT
>BDUI01006436.1:0-14769 GCA_002335545.1 Apodemus speciosus
AAAAAATGTGGTATATATAAAAAAAAAAAAAGAATTAAACATGGCTATGTACAAAGTAAAACCCAAAGTAGCAGTGGTGTGAAAACATAGTTTACTGTCTATCACATCATGACAACAGAAAATAGATGATCTACAGATGAGCAACTCTATGGTCTTCAGGCCCAAGTCCTTACATTGTTCCTCTTTTCCACTTCGTCTAGGAGCTGCTATCTTCAGTGTCATCCATGGTTCAGGTCAGCTCTGGGGCATCCAGGCACCACATCAGTACTGCAGTCCCACAGATAAGTTAGAAAGCAAAAGAAAATCCTTTCTTTTCCTTAGAATGTTGTCTTAAAATATCACACATCTCATTTGCCAGAGAGAATGATCAGGGTCAGACGCAAGGTAAATTGAAATAGGCTACTATCCACATCTATTTTTACAAAATTGGAGATATGTTATTGATAATATATGAGTTACTTAATTCCACAAATATGCTACATTATAAGCAACCAGAGGAAATATTGGCAATAACTGTTCTGTCAGGAACCATCATAAGACAAGCTAATAACTGGCAGGTGATCTTCCTGAGATGAGTCTGCTTTAGATTAGTAAATAATCCATGATAGATTTCCTCCCAAAGGCAAGGCCCAGGAGAAAATTAGATTAGGAAAGATTCCTGCTGTTAACATGCTTTTCCTGATATTATTAAACATAAATGACAATCAGTAGGTATCAATCCACACTTTTGAGCAGATCTCTGCAGAACAAAGAAGATGTACTGTCTTGTAGTAATACTATATAAACAAATAGATGACTTCTTAATTCTTAATGATGATCCTATAAGAATTCCTAAAATTATATTAGTATTTAGTAAGCTCCTTTGTAGTAGGACTGCTATTAGGTCCTTTCTGATAGGAAACTGCAATGAGAACTCAGCTAGTCTCCCAKAGGTCACCATGTAATTGTATCTAGATAATAACCAAGCATTCTACTACTCAGAGCATATTCCAAAAGGTTGTAAAACCACTAACCAAAGATCATAAAAATGGAGCTAATGGTTTGTTATAGGTGCTAGGGCAGAAGTTAAAATATTGACTGGTTTACCTATCTTCACTAACTTAAATATGGTTTTTATATACATTTACCTATGTAAATCTTCACTAACTTAAATATGGTTTTTAACTCTCCATGAGCCTTAAAGCTATGACAGGTGGTAAATGCTAATAGATGTGCCAGGTAATACTACTAATAGATATGCATATAAACATTCTCTGTTGTAAACTTATTTGCTTTATGATTTGAATTTATGTGTAAACTTGTGATGAACTTTTTACCATGTGACCCTATAATCTGAAAGATGCATAAGTGCTGCAGACAAGAAAGCTGTGTGAACTGTTCCTTCTGCTCAGGATCAKTCTGCTCCCCCCCTTTTTTCTTAGAGAGCTTTTATTGGTAACTTTTTACAACTTAGAAATAAACACTAAATTCACTTTTCAAAGTGTCTCTTTTTCTTCCTACAATTTCAACTAGAAGGCTGAAAGTTAGAGTCTCGCAATTCCTGTCAAAATAGAACAAAGGCTACATTATTAATCCCCCACCCATTAGGCTACAGGAGTTAATCACCTAAGCCAAAAGATATTGGGGTGGGGGAGTTAGGAAGTAAACAGTTATATTTGTTTTTGCTGCCAAAACTGCAATGTTCAAGTGTACTGAAGATACAAAAGAAATATTATAGGGAATAAAATTCATCATTGCTTCTTGCCTTCCTTCTGTTCCTCTGCTATAGTTTTACACAATAATTTTCAGGAGATGCAAATAAAAACATAAGAAATACACTAGCACAGAAAACTGGGTGCAAGCATTTAGCTTCTAAAGAAACTAAGAATTAAATGGATCATTTTGTGTAATTTTAAAATTTTAACTCAGGTTATAAATTTGTTGACTATATTAAAAATTAATTGATCTAAAAAGAAATAGTAAACATGAGTCATGAGAATAATCATGTTTTAGGATTGAGTTATTTTAAATTAGTCCTATCATGTCTTCTTTGTGTGAATGAGCAAGTGTTAACTTTAACTTGGCTTAATTTTAACTTTAACTTAAATTCTTAACTTTCAAAGTCTTTTCTAGAAAATAAATAACAAGCAGAGTACATGCTTTTTATGAYATGATATATGTAAATGTTCATAGCGGCCTCAATTATGAGAGCGAGAAGCTGGAAACAACCCAGATATYCCACAACAGAAGAATGGATACAGAAAATGTGGTTCATGAACACAATGGAATACTACTCAGCTGTTAAGAATGAGGACATCATGAGTTTTGCAGGCAAATGAATGGAAATATAAAGTATCATTCTCAGTGAGGTAACTGAGACCCAAAGGACAGGCATGSTATGTACAAGCAAATAATGGGGATATTAGCCAAAAAGTACAGAATAGCCAGGACACAACACAATCCACAGAACTCAAGAAGGTTATCAAGCAGAAGGGCACCAGTGAGGATGCTTCAATCCCACTTGGCGGAAGAAGAAAGTAATCATGGTTCTGGCAGGAGTGTGTGTAAAGGGAGGGAGAGAACTGAGTGGAAGTGGGACAAGGAGGGAAAAGAAKAACATGATCAGGTGTTGGGGTGTAGGGGAAACAAGACTGAAGCCCCAAGGGCCAGCAGAAAGAATAGAAACAGGCAACCTCAGGAGGTAGGAGGTAGGAGGTAGGAGACCCTATAGAAAGTACCAGAGACCTGGGAGGTAAGAGACGCTCAGGACCCAAAGGGAGGGACCTTAAATGAAGCCAGCAGCTGTTAACCCTCAGAATGAGTGGGGAAGTTTTTAGGACTTTTTAGAAGTTAACCATTAACATTCAGTATCATTAGGGAGCTAGAACAAGATCATCAATCTTAAAAGCCACACCAGAGTCCTTACTCTGTGTCTCATTTCAACCCACTCCAGGCTGGGAGGCTTCCAACACTGTTTTCTTGTCTAGGATCAGCACACACAGGCTCTGGTCTGATGTTCCTGGTTGAGCCTGCTCAAGTGTCTAAGGAAAAGCTGATTAGTATGGTCATATGACTAAGTACTAGACAGTAGAGTCTGAGCAGATATGGTTACTACTTCAGGCCTGGGTCATATGTGTGCCACATACAACCCTCTATTCTCCCTAGTCAGTCACCTGCTGAATAGAAATTGCCCTGAGATCAGAACCATAGAATAAGAGTAGCTTAGAGCAGCACACATTTATCAATATCCCTATTATCATCCACTGCATTAGAGTATGACATGGGCTGACTTAACCTTTTAATTACCATCAGCATTTACAATCCTGGTATCTGCTACTACTGGGCATTCATTTTCTCCATAGACTTTTACTAAAAATTAATTAACCCAAATCTTTTGCTTCTTTACCTAAGATATAATTCTTTTAACTAAARACATATTCTTATTATCAGAATACTATGTGTATTCGGTGAAGACAAGGTCTGAGTTTATAGTTGTTACACCGTCTTACCCTTACCCTCACTAATTGATCTCACCCCTTATAAGGCATAATGCAGACTGCAAAGGGAATTTATACATTAGGGCTTTACACAGTAAGGGGAGTCTCAGTGTTACCCCCATGATATGATATTTCTCTGGGATAAAACTTTTAACTTCTCCTAAAGAGCAAAGATACTGATTTTTGAAAATGGATCATGTATTTAACGATTAACACAAAAGGCAATTGTCATGTTACTTGGTAGCAGGCAAGCAATCACATAAAGAAAGCCATCAGCTAGTAGCTGACTTCAAGGTGTTCCTTGCTGCTATGGGACCTGACAATGCAACTTTTATGATCATGTAAAATAAATCTGGGAACAAGAAGTTGATGGAAGCTATTCCTGGGGGACTTAGGTGAGGATAAACCACCCAGCACTCATGTTCACCTTTTGCTAAGCCATTTTCTCCTTTGGCCTGAGAAGTGGGGAAGGGAGAGAATAGACAGGTCATTCACAGCATATCTGATAGTAAGCATCAAGTTTTTGCCTATATGGTCATACCACTCAACTGCCAACTGTAGAATAAATTTTTATTGGATGTTTTATGTATTTACATTTCAAATGTTATCCTCTTTCACAGTTTCTCCTCCGGAACCGCCCTCTCCCATCCCCCAATCCTCCTGCTTCTATGAGGATACTCCCATCCCACCCACTCATACCCACCTCCTGCTGATCCCCTACACTGGGGATTTGGGCCTTCCCAGGACCAAGGACTTGAGCCTTCCCAGGACCAAGTGCTTCTCTTCCCATTGATGCCCAACAAGGCCATCCTCTGCTACATATGTGACTGGAGCCATGGGTCCCTCCATGTGTACTCTTTGGTTGGTGGTTTAGTCCCTGGTAATGGTCTCTGGGAGCTCTGGGGGGTTCTGGTTGGTTGATATTGTTGTTCTTCCTATGAAATTGTAAGTCCCTTAAGCTCCTTCAGTCCTTTCTCTAACTCCTCCATTGGAGACACTGTGCTCAGTACAATGGTTGACTGTGAGCATCCACCTCTGTTTTTGTCAATCATGATCAGGGTCTCTCAGGAGAAAGCTATTACAGGCTCCTGTCAGCAAACACTTTTGGCATCCCCAATAGTGTCTGGGTTTGGTGTCTATATATGGGATGGATCCTCAAGTAGAGCAGTCTCTGGATGTCCTTTCCTTTGGTCTATGATCCACATGTTGTCCCCATATCTCCTTTAGACAGGAGCCCTTCTAGGCTAAGAATTTGGGCTGGGCAGTTGTGGTGCATTCCTTTAATCCCAGCACTTGGGAGGCAGAGACAGGAAGATTTCTTCATTCGAGGCCAGCTTGATCTACAGAGTGAGTTCCAGGACAGTCAGAGCTACACAGAGAAACCCTGTCTCTAAAAAACAAAACAAAACAAAAAAAACTCAAAAAAAACAACAAAAAAAGAATTTGGAGATAAATGTCTAACAAACATGAAGATAGCAGGGACAGGTAAGGTGCATTTCAATGAGAAAGTTGATTGCAAATGGCAGGTGTCTTATGTTGCACCATTAGACTAATGGACTTCCAGAAATCAGGATACTCAAGTTCTAGAAAGACACAAAAACAAAAACAAATTACATTTGTTACAATTAAGCCAGAATAAACAGAAGCCCTCAGAAACCAAGAACCTTTAAACAATCATTTATAATGTTTCAGCAGCTTCATATCAGCTACAGAATCTTCAACGATGGGCCCAGGGTAGGTCCCTTTTCAGTCATAACTGTACCAAGACAGAATCTCTTGCCACCACCATGAGCACCTGTGCCTGGGCTCTGTTGTTCATAAGGGCTTGATCCAGAAGAAGGACTGAGGAAACACCCTTGCCAGGGGCACATAACTTATTTTCCCAGTCCATTGTGAACTCCAACATTTAACAATGCTTTCTTTCTCATGAGTCTTAACATTTGAGTTTTCATTTCCTACCTGGTATAATTACTCTTCTGGAAGAAAGCAAATCCTACGATGAGAAGAATAATCCCCAAAAGGGCCATTTTCATGTAGAGAATGATCAGCAAGGAAGGAAGGGTGCTGCTGGTACCTTTAAATACAACCAAGGATAACAATAATAGGTCTAAGCAAGAAATTAGAGGCAAACACCTTTGAAATCATTTAAAATAGTCCTAAAGGTTTAGAGAATATTAAAATCAGAAAACATTATGAAGTATAACTCAGATACAGGTCATACCATTATTTCAGGATCAAGTTTAGGAATCAAGTCCTGCTTTTCTTCTTAGTAGGCATTGTCAAATATTTTAAAGTGAAGAAAAGCACACTAAGTATTGTTAAAACATACAGATAAATAAGTAAAAACGGGCAAAATTTCCCATGCAAATTTTATTTTATTTTTTATGGAAATGTAATTATATCATTCCATCCATTCCTCTTCCTTCCTCCACCCTCTGCCAGGTCTCACCACCTACCAATGCTCCCTCTCAAACTCCTAACTTCATCTTTCTGAATTGTTACCATTGCATATTTATACATGATATGAAAATACCAATTGGGGGCCATCCTGAGGGAAAACAAATTCTCCCACTCTTAGCAACCTTAGTTAACTGTAGTTCTTTGTCTAAGGGTGAGACCCAGTAACATTGCCCCSTTCCATTTGTGCATATCTATTGTTCAGGTCTTGAGTAGGCAGCCATATTATTGAGGTTTCATGGGTGAAGCTTCCCTGACATTTCTAGGAGACACAAACTTCCCATAGATTTCCTTTTTCTCTAGCTCTTATACTGTTTCTGTTCCCTATTGTGTAATAGTCCTTGAGCATTAAGTGTAGAAACTATGTTGTGAATGTATGCATGGGGGCTAAACATCCTATGATCTGTGTTCTATGCATTTTGACCCTTTGTGGCTTTTTGTGATGTTTTCTATTACAAACAGAAGCTTCTATGGTAATGGTTAAGAGCCATGCTTGTTGGTGAATATGGGGTATTTAAAATTTAGATAGGCATTATGGTGGATTAGAGGAGGGATGTGGCAGATTCCTCTCTGACATCAATGCTCTCATTAACACTTTGAGTCTTTAGCTAGGTCTCCACTACCAGTCATGATTTTCCTCCTCTTCGCTGAGCCTTAAACATAACCGGACAACTATTGGTTGCTGCCAAGATATGATTGCCACTATTTCACCTTAGGGACCAAACTTGCTGGTCATTGCCGAGATTCAAAAGCTTAACACCTACGTAATACTACCTGTTGCTTCCCACTGTGGTCAGCGTGCACAGCCTCTTTGGTAACTAAGAATGTTACTCCTTTGGGAAGATGTTTTCAGCTAAGATCCTCTAAGTTCTCTGTCTGAAGTGCATCTATGATGCATCTTTTACACAAAAAATTCTGTTCTTTTGCAAGGAATAATTTCCTTTTCATTTTTTAAAAAAGTAACAATTTCACAAAGTATTCTGAACCTATTCACGTCTAACTCCTGCCAGATCCATACCCCACTTTGTTACCCCACAAACTTTGTGTATGTTTTTTAATAGCCCACTGGCTTCAGGTTATGTTGTCCATATACTCCTGGGTTGGAGCCTACCAGGAGCAATACCCTTAGAGAGAACTGACTCTCTCTCCTTAAGAAACGATTAACTGTCCATAGCTCCTCGTTTGGCAGAGCAGGGACTCATCAGTCCCTGTCCATTCTGTGTTGGAATATTGACTGGTTTGGTCTTGTTTGTGTCTTGTACAGAAGACTYCATTGCTACGAGCTTGTGAGTTTGGAGATCCTGTCATGTCCAAATGCTTTTTTTTTCTCTGAACTTCCCTGATTGGTGACTTTAACAATCTTTCTGCTTTTTTCTTTCTTGATCAGTTGAGAGTTTCTGCTTTAATCACTTTTCACTGTAAAAAGAAACTTTCTCTAAAGAGATGTGAGAGTTGTACTAAATATGGGTAGAATGATGCAAGTTGAGAGGGTGGTTTTATTCTATGTCCATTTTGTAGAATAATAGACAGTGAGCTCCCCATCCTGGATACACTTAGTATACCAGATGGCTTTATCCAAGCAGAAGTAATTAGCAACCTTTACAATATTCAGGCCATTAGTGGACCCATGGGCACGATTCATTCATCAGTTGATGGACATCTTAACTGTGTCCATGTTCTAGTTATTAGGACTAGAGCATCTATGGATATGGATGGGCACATTATCTATGTGTTCATATAGGACATCTATTTCTCATTTTCTGAGGAACAGCCACATTGGTCTCCACAGTAGCTGCACCAATTGCTCTTCCACAAATAGTGCATGAAGGTTCCCTGCTCTCCATATCCATTGGCTTTTATTTTCATGTTAGCCATTCTGCATGGATTAAGGTTAAAAATCTCAAAGCAGTTTTAATTTGCACTATTCTGATGGTTAAGCATGGCAGACAGTTTTAAAATATTTCTTAGCACTTCGAATTTCTTCTGAGCACCCTCTAATCAGTTCCATTCTCATTTTTCAATTTGCTTGTTTAGGCTTTTGCATTGCCATATATATTCTAAATATTCATCTTCTGCCAAATCTGTAGATAGTAAAGATTTTTTCCCAATCTATAGGCTGCCGCTTAATTCAGTTAACAGTTTTCTTTTGCAGTATAAAAACTTTGTAATCTCATGAAATCCCACTTGCTGAATTTTTATCTTATTTTCTGAGCAACCAGAGTCCTATTCAAAAGTTCTTCYCTGAGCCTGATCGCTACAAAGTATTCAATATACACAGGGCTTTTTCTTGTGGAAGCTTTAGAATTACAGATCTAACATTGAGACCTTTAATCCATTTGAAATTTATGTCCATGCAAAGAGAAGAATCAAGTTTCATTCTTCTACATATTAACATCCAATTTCCCAACACTATCTTTTTCAGATACTATCTATTCTTCAGTGAATATTTTCAGAATCTAATGAAATATTTGGTGGTTACAGGTGTATGGACTTTTATGTGGGTACAAGATCCTGCTGCATTTATCAATATGTCTGTATTTGTACTAATACCATTCTGGTTTTCCTGCTTTGCCTGCGTAGTACAACTTGAAATTGGGTCTGATGACACTTCCAGTGACATTTTGTTATCAGGGTTGTTTTAAATGATGTACAAGCCATCAAATATTGCTAAGTGAGGATGAAATGTTCTAATCCATCTGAATGGTTACTCAACACTAGCTTCGAGTCGGGGAGAAGTGGGTTTAGGATAGTGCCTTGGTGGCCTACTAGATGGAAGAGGTTAGGGAAAGAGGACTTTTTGGGGGTGTAGCAATTGAAAAAAACATATGAGAACCTATTTATGGGTTTTAAGACACCCAGGACTATGTATAGAGACAATATATCAGAAAATACTAAAAAATTAAAAACAAAATTCACATATGGTCTTTGGTTTCCATCTACTGAAACATAGGTCCTAAAAGAATTGCCAACGAAATAAAAGTATCTTTAGTATGCCAATAAAATGACTGGTGTCTAGGTCTTAGAGAACTTCATGGCTTGGGCTATCACCAGAAAGGCGAAAGTGTAATTAGAGAGTTAGGACTTGGATTCCTGTACTGCCACAATCATTACTACTTAACCTCTTGTGAAGAAAGAATGGCCAGAGATTGAGTTATTTACCAATGATCAAGGAATAACCCTCATGATTCTGTAACAAAATCTTAATGTAAATCCTGAACAGTACAGTTTAAGGAGCTTCTGTATGGGAATAACATCAAGGAACTGAGAGCACAGAAATCATGGAGATAGCTTGAAGCTCCATACTCCTTCCACAAAGGGGCCTATGAATCTCTTCAATTTGTCGATTTTTCAAACTGTCAACTTGACAGAGCCTAGAGTCATCTCAGAGGCCAACACACTATGTGCAGCACCAACCTCTGTCCAGGTGACATAAGTTAGCAGGAGTCTGAGTTGCTAGCAAAGAGCTTCATGTTTGCTGCCTCAGTTGTTATCCTGCCTTTGCCCTTTCTTGCCCTAAACAGGTTTTGGCTACTCTATATGTCACAAACAGAATAAACTTAAAACATTTATCTCTCATGGAAGAATCAGTTAAATATCAATTACTTCTTCTTTTTAAAAAAAAAAAGGTGCTCTTTTTTTTCTATATCAAGTCCAAATGGATCTAGGATCTACACATAAAACCAGCACACTGAAGCTTATAGAGGAGAAAGTGGGGAAGAATCTTGAACACATGGGCACAAGGGAAAAGTTCCTGAACAGAACACCAATGGTTTATGCTCTAACCACAAGAATTGACAAATGGGACCTCATAAAACTGCAGTTTCTGTATGGCAAAGGACATGGTCAATAGGACAAAACAACAACCAACAAATTGGAAAAAGATCTTTAACAACCCTACATCTGATAGAGGGCTAATATCCAATGTATACAAGGAACTCAAGAAGTTTGGCTCCAGAGAGTCAAATAACCCTATTAAAAATGGGGTACAGAGCTAAACAGGGAATTCTCAACTGACAAAACCCAAATGGCTCTAAAGCACCTAAAGAAATGTTCAGCATCCTTAGTTATCAGGGAAATGCAAATCAAAACAATACTGAGATTCCACCTCACACTGGTCAGAATGGCTAAGATGAAAAACTCAGGGGACAGCAGATGCTGGAGAGGATGTGAGGGAAAAGGAACACTTCTCCATTGTTGGTGGGATTGCAAGCTGGTAAAACCATTCTGGAAATCAGTTTGGCGTTCCTCAGAAATTAGACATAGTACTACATGAGGACCCAGCTATACCACTCCTGGGCATATACCTAGAAGATAATCCTACATGTAATAAGGACACATGCTCCACTATGTTCATAGCTGCCTTATTTATAATATCCAGAAGAATCTGGAAAGAACGCAGATGTCCTTCAACAGAGGAATGGATACAGAAACTGTGGTATATATAAACAATGGAGTACTATTCAGCTATTAAAAACAATGAACTCATGAAATTCTTAGGCAAATGGATGGAACTAGAAAGTGTCATCCTGAGCGAGGTAACCCAATCACAAAAGAATACACATGGTATGCACTCACTGATAAGTGGATGTTAGCTCAAAAGCTCAAAATAAACAAGTTACAATTGTTTATGAATTGGGGATTCATCCTATAAACAGTCACCAAACCCCGACACTGCTGTGGACAACAACAAGTGTATACCAAAAGGAGCATGCCTTGGTTGTCTCCAGAGGGGCCCTGTCAGAGCCTTACAAATACAGAGGCAGATGCTAGCAGCCAACCATTGGTCTGAGGGTGGGGTACCCAGTGGAGGAGCTGGAGAGTGGTCCAGAGGAGCTGAAGGGGTTTATAGCCCCATGGGAAGACCAATGATTTCGGACACCCAGACGCCCCAGGACTCCCAGGGACTAAACCATCAACCAAGGGGTACACATGGTTCCAGCCAAAAATGTGACAGAGGAGTACCTTGTTGGGCATCAGTGGGAGGAGTGGTCCTTGGCCAGGTGAAGGCTCAATAGATGCCCCAACAAAGAGAAATCGAAGGGGAGAGGTGGGAGTGGGTCGGGTGGAGGGGCATATACATGGAGGCAGAGGGTGGGAGGAGGGGTTGGGGGTCTTTGGGGAGGGGAAAATCTGGACGGTTTTGCTATTGGAAATGTAAATGATGATATTCAATAAGTAAAGTTTAAAAAATAAAAAATATAAAAAGGCGGTCACCTTGATTCAGTTCTATGACCATAGTCTGGTTACCAGTCGAATGATAAACCCAGCAGGACACAGCAGACACATTGTTCTGCTCCCAGTGGCATGTGCTCCTGACAGTCACAGTGCCATTGCTGTGTAATTCATTCTTAGTGACGCAATCCCCATCTGGAGTCCAAGAGATCTGCGCAGCAGGCTTGCCTGAAATTGCCTCACAAACTGCAGTTCTGTTTCCCCCTGGAAAGTAGGTTACTTCAGGGGGCACTGGAGAGATGGAAAGGAAGTAAAGATTCAGTCTTGTCACAAATTACGAGGACATTCTTTCTAACCAAAATTGGTAACCTGAAATAGCACAATATGTGACATTGTCGCTTACCCAGCACTTGGAGGTCATAGACGTTTTGGAAATTCCCTTCAGGTGTTACTATGTCACATAAGTAATGCCCTTCATGCTGGAGGGCCACTGCACTGATCTGAAGGTCAGGACTGAGGTCAGGTGTGGAAGCCCAGGTGATGCTCCTGCCCAAGCAGGTGGTTCCATTGGTCTCCCTTGTATCTACTCTGTAGGCTATTATGCAGGAAGGCCGTCCTCTGGGGATTATTATCCATGTTATTAATACTGCTTTTGTCAGTGGAATAAAAGGACAGCAGAGCAGAGCCTTTGTACCCATCTGTACAGAGACTGTAGTGTTAACTGTATACACACAGAAACAATGAGAAAAGGAAACCTTGTGAGTTAGGTCTATCCACAGTAATTTTTATGAAGTCATACTAGAACAATGCTTAACTAATGGAAGTATTACAGCAATAGTAGATTTTTCTCACATTTCTTTGTTTCTGTATGTTCAATCAATCACAATTAAATTTGTTATTCATCTTCTAAAGTAAAGGTTCAGGCATGGGGGCTACACCCAACTTGCACCATAAATCCTCACATTGCTGTACAGTGATGTAAAGAGTCCATGATGGATACAAGTTTGTTATCAACAAAATTATCTGTTGCAATCACATGTGAAAAAAGTCAAGAATGTCATCGTTTTAACATAAGCAGTGCTTATGATAACCATTGCATTAACATCTCCACTGTCCTATTTCACTGGCCTCTTTGGGGATCTCAAGTTCTTACAAGTCATATTCAAATAAAGGTCACTAATCACACATAGAAAGAAATTCTTCAACAAAGACCTGGGAGGGTGCTAATGCCACAGTCTTCCCATTACTCCCTCTAAGATGGCAAAGGTTTAAAAGCAAGTATTCAGAGTCCTCACACCATAACACTTCATCACCAAACTGTTTCTCATCCTAAATCTCTCCAACAGCCAAGTCATTAGTTACTGTTTCTAAGCAAGGTCAACTCTCCTCTCCCACAAGATAAGCAAGAATATTACCTTCTGCCATAGGTGACAGACCTTTCTGCATTGGTTGATTCCTATCCACACAACTTGGCCCTGGAAAATACTTAAATGTGAGTGTTTAAATATAGATATCATTATAAGATAGTAATTTGAAGATACTTTGAAGATAAGAAGTAATAATTATAAGATATTGACTGATATGTCAACATCTTGAAAATTGCATTTATAAGATATTAATCAGTTGTTTGCCATCCATGAGTAACTTTATTTTGCCAAATAGTTTACAGTAGCCATGCCTTCCTTCTTCCAGTCCCTTGCCAGGTCCAGTGTAGGCATACCACATAAGCTGACTTGAATAAATTCCTTTCTCCAGATCTCATCTGCTAAGTACAGCTATTTGGACTAATAATGAACACGTCCCACAGATTAAGAAACAGAGTCATTCTCAAAACTATAAAAACAGAATCACAAAGAGTACATTGTCTCACTTCCTTCCAGATGTTCTACCTTGTGACTGAACAACAAAAAATGAAGCAGAGCAGGGTAGGAGAAGGATTTGTTCTTTCCATTCCTTCCTTGAGTTCTGGAGAATTGTTAGCAATTATAATGGTCCAAAACTAGGCATGTTTGCACAGAGGGGGGAGACTGGAGAATCATGATGTCAGAGCAGCTGGCCATATCGTGAATTTTGGGCCAAACTGGACTACATACACTGCTTTCTAAGAAAAAAATAGCCATAATCAGCTTCTGAAACATTGACCTATAATAGTTCCATGCCTTCCATGCAATAATGAAAGACACAGGAAAGAAAAAGTAGACTTGTTTGTTATCCTAAGATACCTACACTACTATGAAGTGCTAGTGTGTTTTTAATAGTAAAATTGGACTAATTGTAAATGTATATTTAAAACAAAAGCAAAAGACTGCCTATGCTAAAAATCAGAGGAGACAATGAAAGTACAGAAAATCTCCAATTAAGAACATCAAAAGAGGTTATTGAGCAGACAGGTGCAGCCAGGAACATAGGAAACACCTGAGTGTAAGATCACTTGGGACACGGTCAGCCAGGGCCCCACCTGCATCCAGGAGCTGGGCAGTGCCACATCCACCTGTGCACCTATCCTACCAGGGGAAATCTGTTCTGCAGGGAGTCTTACGGTTAGAGGTGAGGCCACCATCTTCATTCCTGTGACTGAGCGGACAGGTACAGTCAGGAGTGCAGAGAATACCCGAATGTAAGATCACTTGGGATTCGGTCTGCCAGGACCCCATCTGTACCCAGGAACTGGCCAGCGCCACAGCCATCTGTGCACCTATGCTGCCAGGGGACATCTGCCCTGCAGGGAGTCCCACATTTAAAGGGAGTCCTGAGTTTAGAGGCCGCTATCTTTGCTCCTGTGACTGAGCAGATGGGTGCAGCAAGGTACACAGGGAACACCGGAGTGTAAGATCACTTGGGACATGGTCTGCCAGGGCCCCACCTGCACCCAGGAGCTGGGCAGTGCCACAGCCCCCCTGTGCACCTACCCTGCCAGAGGAGAATGAACTTGAAATTCTGGCTAGAGCAATTAGACAACAAAAAGAGGTCAAAGGGATGCAAATTGGAAATGAAGAATTCAAATTATCACTATTTGCAGATGATATGATAGTATACTTAAGCCACCCCAAAAACTCCACCAGAGAACTCCTACAGCTCATAAACAACTTCAGCAAAGTGGCCAGAAATAAAATTAACTCAAACAAAGCAGTAGCCTTCCTATACTCAAAGGATAAACAGGCTGAGAATGAAATTAGGAAAACAACACCCTTCAAAATAGACAAAAACAATATAAAGTATCTTTGTGTGACTCTAACCAAACAAGTTAAAGATCTGTATGACAAGATCTTCAAGTTCTGAAGAAAAAAAATCGAAGAAGACCTCAGAAGATGGAAAGATCTCCCATGCTCGTGGATTGGCAGGATTAATATAGTAAATGGCCATCTTGCCAAAAGCAATCTACAGACTCAATGCAATCCCCATCAAAATCCCAACTCAATTCTTCATAAAGATAGAAAGAGCAATTCTCAAATTCATTTGGAATAACGGGAAAAAAAACAGGATAGTGAAAACTATTCTAAACAGTAAAAGAACTTCTGGGGGAATCGGTATCAAAGACCTCAAGCAGTATTAGAGAGCAATAGTGTGAAAAACTGCATGGTATTGGTACAGTGACAGGCAGGTGGATCAATGGAATAGAATTGAAGACCCAGAAATGAACCCACACACCTATGGTCACTTGATC
>BDUI01006437.1:43145-57419 GCA_002335545.1 Apodemus speciosus
AGAGGTCAGAGTGTAACTTTTGGAAGATAATTCTCTTCCTCCAACTTGTTTGATTGGAGTCTCCCTTGCACTGGCTGCTCCTCTGCTCCTGCCTCCAGACTCCCTCTTGGATTACAGATGTGCAGTACAAATCCAGCTTTTCATGTGGGCCGCAGGAACCAAACTTATGGCACTGGATTTGCGATGCGAGCACTTTTATCTGCTGTGCCATCTCGTTGGTCCCATTTTTTATATTGCGTTAGTGACCAAACATGCATTCYCTGTAGAATTTCACCTACCTTCGTTTGCCATCAGAGTTTGTAATAGGAATGGCATACACCATTTAAAGTATCTGGCTTTTTCATGCACACCTTTCCTATCCCTGTACAGCAACCAGATGGCTCTGTTCCTGCCCCTTCTTTTGCCAGCACATAATCCAGGTGCTGAGCACAAGAGGCATTGAATAAATGATGAGACCAAATTTTAGCTTAGAGCTGGCTGTGTCCTATTTGCATAGGCATAATGTCAGATTCATTATTCATGAGCATATGCTACAATGGCCCTCCCCTTACAGCTCAGTCCTTTGCTGCTTCTGAGTCTCAGATGTGCAAGATAAACCATCTCTCCTGCAGCTTGCAGCAATTTCTCCTTTCTGGGTACACAGCGGAGTGACGGCTCTATTTTTTATGCAAGTGTGCCTCCTTAGATGCATAACATTTACAACCTCCCATAAAATAAACGGAAGGTTTTGATACCAAATGTCGAAAGCATATTGGGTCAACAACAACAAAAAAAAAAATTAAGGAGCAGCCAACAACTCCCCACAGAATTCTAGTGAAGGGAAGAGCTAGTCCACCTATAGCTATAAGAAGTAAAATAGGAAGGTGTGTTGTAGGTCTGTTGTAGGTCATGTAGCAAAGCTTTTCCAAACTAAAAGTCTTTCTGCCTGGGAGCTGGTGAGATGGAGAGATGGATCAGCAACTAAGGTCCTTCCTACAAAGCCCAGTGACCTGAGTTGAATCCCAGCAACACACATGAAGGAAAATAAGAACTGACCTACACACACACACACACACACACACACACACACACACACACACACTTAAAAATCTCTTCCCTAAATAGAGATGATGATTACTTTTATATGTCAATGTGACTGGGGTAAATAATGCTCAGTATCTGATAAAGCATCGTTTCTGGATGTTGTGGTTTGAATCCTAAATGTACGCCCCTCACAAGCTCAGTTGTTAAATACTTGGTCCCCCTCTTGCTGATTATTTTGAAACCTGTGGAGCCTTTAAAAGATGGGGCCTGACTGCTATGAGAACATCACTAGGGGCTTTCTCTGCTTCCTGTTCTATCACCAGCTGAACAAGCCACCACCATATGTTTCTGCTGTTGTGTGTCCTTGCCATGGACCAAGCTACAGGGCCTCACGTTTTCTACCATGATGCACTGAACCTTGCAATAACATGAGTCAAAATAAACCCTTCTTCTTTCAAGTTGTTTTGTTAGGTGTTTTGCCAAAGCAAAAAGAAAAGTACCCAATGCCCTGAGCATGCCATGAAGATGATTTCAGAAGAGATTGGCATTTGAATTGAAGAATCGAGTGAAGGAGACAAACCTCCTCCAACCCAATGGGCAGTATTCAATCTGTTGAAGATAACAAAGATGACAAAGGAGCAGAAGAAGGGCAAACTTTCTCCATATATTCATCTTCTCTTGTTCTCATAGAGTTCCTGGTTCTTTAACCTTCAAACTCAAAATTAATCATGCATCTGGCTTTTATGGATTCTGTTGGTCCCCATAATGACTTGAATTGATACTTATACCTCTGTTGTTTAGTTATGTATCTGGAGCTATAACTTAACAAGACCCCATCACAAATAACTTACTGAATATTTTTAGTAGTGATGCGGTTAACTAGATATGTGTTTGAGATGGAGACCAACAGAAATATGATTACTGTACAAGTGGAGTTTTTGGCAGAGATTTTGACTATGAAAGTAATAGCCACGTGATACTTAAAAAATAAAAGCACAGAGGTAAACTAGGGATTGTAAAAGAAAGTCAGAGAGTTGCAGTTAGATTGATATTCAAATAAATCCTACCCTTGTTGGTTACTGTCACATGACAATCAGTTTTATTCATTTTTCTCATCTAAGGGACAGGAGAAGTAGAAAGAAATATAAACAGTGGCTTTGGCAAGACTCTACTATGGTCAGGTCAAACAACAACAGTGAGAGTGCTGAACAAAATAATGATTTTCTAAACATTCCCCGCCCTGATGCAAAGACAGCCTGGTTTAATGAGTGGTAGGGAGCAATAGTCTTTGTTTAAGAAGGAAAATACAGAAAATAAAAAGTTCTAGGTTTTTTCCACTGTGTATAGCTGACTTCTTACTTTCCAGTACCTACTATGGTATTACATCATCCACTATGCTGCTATATCATCTACATCATCCACTACAGTGTTACATCATCCACTACAATGTAACATCATCCACTACAGTGTTACATCATCCACTACAGTGTAACATCATCCACTACAGTGTTACATCATCCACTACAGTGTAACATCATCCACCACAGTGTTATATCATATACTATGGTCACACCCTCCTTTTTTCTCCAAACTTGCTGACAAAAATACTCTATACAGTAGGTCCACACTATATAATCTGTGTTAACAGTCCTCTTCTGTAGCTACTATTTCATGGGCTGAAGATGCTCTCACTGTATCCCAGACAGAATATGTCTCAAGTCTAAGCAAAGAAGAAGTRCATGGAATAAGAGTTTCTGTGATGATTAGCTGAGGTCTTACACAACAAGAAGATATTCCATATGTTTCTGTTAAGGAACACATAGACTTAGGATTTGCTTAAGAGTCATTTGGCAGAATTACATGAATGATGGGTTCTTATACATTTTGGGCACAGAGCAGCATTCACCAACTCTAGAACCAGATTGCCAAATATCCCAAGAAAGACCAAGATGGCATAATGCTTGCTTTGCAAATAAAGTGTTTATTCACCTCTAGTCTCACACAGTACCTCACTGACAGCAGGGTAAAGCAGACTGTCACCCCCATCAGGCCCAGCTCTAAGCACCAGAGTAACAAAGAATGGCCTATAATGTCAAATTCCTACGCTAGATTTCACCAATAATTAGTGACAGGGTGAAACCAAATTTCCCATCTTTTAAGTTTTCATCAGTTGAGCTTTTGATCATTTCCTTCCCTCTTCCACCCAAGCCTGCTGGCCAATAAGCTCAGTTTTTGTGAATTCTTTCAATCCCTAGTTTTTTAAAAAAAAAAAAAAAAAGCATTTCTGGGATTTGAATTAGACTTCTTTGAGAGTAGCATAGTAGCAAAGAGCAGAAAAGGTGTTCCTGAGAACAGCTGAGGGCTAGAGAGACGGCTCAGTGATGAACAGCACTTCCTGGCACTCCGTCAGCCCCATCACAGCACTTCCTGGCACTCCGTCAGCCCCCAGCAGCCATGTTGGTGGCTCACAGCTGCCTGTAATTTCACCTCCAGGATATTTAATGCCTCTGGCTTCTGCAGGCACCTGCACTCACATACCTGTACCTATACACATACCTACATACACATACACACATAAATAAATAAACAAATAAATAAAGGCTCATGGGTACATATAATTATCAAGAATTAAAAAATACCAGATTTCCAAGTGATGTCTAACCTCCTTTACTCTTTAATTTAGGGAAAACCTTTGGTTAGATGGCTCAACAGTTAAAAGTACTCGCTGCTTTCCGGGACCCTGGGTAGCACATAGTGCGCTGTTCTCACTGTCCTGACATGTAGTACACACTGCAGTTTTGCTCTCCRGTCTCACCAGGCCTAGAGGTCAGTTTCGGTCATTATAAATGACCAAGTCTCTTGGCCTTGATCAAAGTCCCCCTAGTCACTGATTGCACTTTTGTGCCCTGGTTTCTTTCATCCAGAAGCAGGAGAACATGCTGCCTGTACAGCAGACTCCTCCAGTACCAGAAGCCCAGAAGTGGTGGAGAGGCCTGAAATCTACGGTCCAGGGCTCAGGGAAGATGACTTAATCAGTAGTGCTTGCCTTGCAACAGGATCAGTTCCCAGAAATGCTTTTTTATGTGTGTGGACAGGTGCCACACACACACACATTAACACACATATACAGGAACATGTATTCACACACAAACATGCATAAATACATGTACACATGAGCATGCACACATTCATGAGCACACACAGACACAAACACACACCAAAAACAAAGTCTGTGTTCCTCAGAAAAAGAGGAGGTTCCCAGCATGCTCAGCCTGCTGGAGCTACAACCTGCCCCTCACCTGTCCTTGGTTTCCTGGATACAAGAGCAGACGGTGTTTCTCAAAGATGCCTCAACATCCCATCCCATGCGCTCTTCTGTCTCCCATCAAGAGATAAAGCTGAGCTGGGGATGTTACTCAGAGGGAGAATCTTTGTATGGTACACCAGGACCCTGGTTCCAGCTTCTGCATGAGAGACTGCTTCGCTTCCTTGAGTCTCAGTGTGCTTTGGGACTTCTCTCCAGTGAAGTGAAGAAAAAGTGAAACAGAATGACAAGAGCCTGGGAGCCTCTTGGAGCACTTGTTCCCCTGATAATCCCTCTGTGAGAACCTAGGCAGCCAACTGACAGAAGCCCAAAGCACATGGCACAGCCCTCAGTAGGTTTTACAGTCTGCAGTGCCGCCGAGATCTGAGCTAAGCTATCAGAGAATAGATAGCCATTAAGCGCCAGCCAGGTGAGTGAGCCATCTCAGATGTCCAGCATGCAGGCCATCAGAAGACCAAGGCTTCAAACATTTGGCAGCACTCCTGGGTAAGGCCTTATGTGAAGGCCATCCAGCTGAACCTAGTCAAACCACAGAACTGTGGCAGACAATTAAAGTCGTTTTAAGCCACTGAGTTATGAAATGTCATGTAGAGTTGACTCCAGTTGGAAATGGCCACCACTACTTAGCAGTAGAGCAGCTGTGACCACTCACAGAAGAATCTCATCGGATCGGCTCTCTTAACACTATTTTGTGGAGGGAGGAGGAAGGTTGTGAGGCTCATAAGGACCCTGTCCTCAAGATTACCAAAACAGTGACAACTGGCTTATAGTACTCATGAGTAGTGTAGTCTGTGAGTTGCCCATGACCCTGAAAGTAACCTGTGAAACTCTCAGTGGCTCACTGAATCTTCTTAGACTCCTCTTGGGGATCTGAATGACCTCTCTGAGTGAATCAATTTCCCATTGCCTCTTCCAGACAAATCACGTGCAAACCAGTCACTGAGAAAGACCCTATGGCAAGACTCATGATCAGACCTGTCATTCCTCTGCCTGGCCTAGAGTAGCAGAGAGAACCTGATTCCTTAAGGTACAGTTTTCCGGTTCCTCCTACTTTCATATACTTCTCTGGACCTTAGTTCCCCCTTTCCACAGCTAAAGACACTGCACATGAACCACAGTTCAATTTACCTCATCTTCAGAAATCAGGTCATCTTTCTGCATGAGGAAAATCTCAACTCCTTGTCCCCAGTTTTCTTTGAGCATGGCACTAACTTAGAAAAGTTATCAAAGTACCTGGCTCCTGGTTCCCACCTGCAGCAGTTCACAACTGAGCTTGCTAGAACACAGTTGCTCCATCATGAGGGGCCGCCCACTGTGTTACAGGGTCCTTGGCAGTCTGGGTTCTATGTTCCACAGGTCAGAAGCACTCTTGCAATTATGGCAATCAAATTATTGGCAGACATAAGCAAATGTCCACTGGGGTGGGAGGGGATAACACCCAGTTCATTATCTACCAGTGGTCTAGCCAAGACTAGCCTCGAAACTTTAAGACTCACCAGCTGAATCTAAAACAAACAAGGTAGAGGCCTGATGATTTTAACAGGCTTGTTTCTCAAATGTAAGGATGTAGGTCGCTCTAAGAACCTGGATATCTCATTGAACCCCAGACTCCAGTAGATCTGAGGTGACCCAAGTTTCTGCATGTCTAACAGGCTCCCAGTTACACTGCTGTGGCTCTTAGCACACCCATTAAATGATGCTAAGAAAGGAAACTGAGGCATTTGCCTTAGGCCTGTACTAACACCTAGAACTTCCCTCTGGGTACCCCCCAAGTATCTTCTGCTAATTCCCCAAGAGAAAAAATGGCTACTGGTGACTGTCAAAACAGAATATCTATATTCTCCATGGTTGGCCAATATGCCTGAAACCACGGTAGCAGAGAAATTACTTCAAGTAAATTATTCACTTCTTAGGGATCAGTGTGGCRCAGACTGCATCTTGCACTGCAGTAAGGTAGACGTGCCAGCAGATTAAGGGGAAACTTCCCTACAGTTTGCTGCTTGCTGTTGCCAAGGTAGAAAGCCAAACAATGCTGTGAGCTGCCAGCCTTTTTCAATAATGCACTTCACGCTGCCAGCCAAGAGAAGCTGCGAGTGGGACTTGGAGATCTCCCTGGCTGCCTCAGCCCACCTTCGGCATCACAAAGTCCACACTTCCACCATATGTCATTGGGGTTAAACAAATGAGCCAAGAGAGCACATCTTCAGTTTGAGGAGGGATTTCAGGGAGTCGATTCTTGTCCCTCCAGGAYGGAGGTCAAGCTGCAATGGCGTCAAGATAGACTAGCCTTCTGGAATTTACACAGAACTGCGGAAAGGTTACCGCTCCCCCCACTCATGACTTGGGAGCACAGAGGATTTGTATGACTCAGTTTTGCTCTGGCTTTCATCCAAGAAAAATGTTCTTGTTTCACTGTGCTGGTATTTTGTCTGCACTGAATATCACTTCAGAAGGATGTCCTCTGCCACCTGCAAGTTTTGCTAAGAAACTGAAAGAGGCTGGTTGGCTAAGGGGTTTGGGGGACATGCTATGTAAATCTTACTGGTTCCAAAAGAGAGAGAAAGTGCCTGGCTATTTGGGAATCTACAGTGCACTGTGGATGTGTTGGAGTCTATTTCCATGCACCACCCTACCCTGCCATTACTTCTCTACCTGGGTCTTGTCACATAAAAGAGGGTGAGGGAGCCAACTAGGGTGAGTAGGTTGTGACTATCCATTTCTACTTAGAAGATTCTCCATCAATCCACAAGAGTAAATTCCATGCACACTAATCCTGAGCAGATTTTTTTTTTTTGCTCTGAAACCCCTATATGGTCCCTCAGTAAAGAAAAGAATGTTGATAATGAGAAAGACTTGTTGGCCTTTACTCCTTCCCTGGGCTGCTGGGTGCTCCCCATTTGGATATATCAGGGCTCTTTTCTGTAGTTCAACTGAAGGCCGTAGTGGCTTTGGGGACACTAAGCAATGTCGGTAGAGATAGCAGCCATCATYAGACTCAGGGTGGCGCTGATAGGTGGGCAGATAGACGGGTGTACAGGTGATAGATAGAGCCCAGGGCTGCCTCTAGATGCCCTAAAAACTCGAGGTAATTCTCACAATGAAGACTGTCCCAGCACAAGAGGTACATCTTACTACTGTGAGGAAAGCCTATCATCAGTTATTAGAGGCTCAAAAAATAGATTCAGCTAATAGCTGCTGGAAACTGCAGGTCTCAACGCCCAAAAATGTACTATGTCACAAAAGACAAAAACACAAAGAGAAAAAAACACCAACTACAAGTGATTCCTTTCTCTTCCAAATAGAACAGAAAGCTGGGTCTGGCCTCTGTCTATTGTCCTTTTTATGTGACGTGCCCCTCACAGGCTTCTGTGTTTTAACACTTGGTCTCGAGTTGATGGTTCTGATTTAGAAGATAAAGCCTTGTTGGTGAAAGTGGGGTCCCTAAGGCCTTGAGGCTGTGTAGCCTGTCCCCGCTTCCCACTCACCATTTGCTTCCTGACCACAGATTCAAGGCAGCCAGGCACCTTGCCCTTCTCTCTCCATGCTTTCTCCACYTGCATCCTTTCTTAAATGAGGAAACTCATAAACTCCCAGCCCAAAGGGAGACAGACCCACAGTGGGACCTTAATAAATATGTGTTAGGGGGCTGGACAGGGTGGCTTGCACATGTAGTCTCTGCACTTGGAAGGCTATGGTATGAAGATCATGAGTTTGAGGACACCCTGTGATGTATTATGAGGCTCACAAACCCTACCTCAAAAAAAATTGACTAAGTCTCAATTCTCAGTTGAGTGATGTCCTTATATAGGAAAGAAAGGGGAGAGGGGAGAAAGAATAACAGTGGCTTTGAGTTTAGCTCTCTGTGGCCAGCCTGGGCCACTTACTAGTGAGCACATGAGTCACCTGGGGAATCTCCATAAAAATGCAGGTCTGGATTCACTAGGTAGAGAAGGAAANAGACTCAGGGTGGCGCTGATAGGTGGGCAGATAGACGGGTGTACAGGTGATAGATAGAGCCCAGGGCTGCCTCTAGATGCCCTAAAAACTCGAGGTAATTCTCACAATGAAGACTGTCCCAGCACAAGAGGTACATCTTACTACTGTGAGGAAAGCCTATCATCAGTTATTAGAGGCTCAAAAAATAGATTCAGCTAATAGCTGCTGGAAACTGCAGGTCTCAACGCCCAAAAATGTACTATGTCACAAAAGACAAAAACACAAAGAGAAAAAAACACCAACTACAAGTGATTCCTTTCTCTTCCAAATAGAACAGAAAGCTGGGTCTGGCCTCTGTCTATTGTCCTTTTTATGTGACGTGCCCCTCACAGGCTTCTGTGTTTTAACACTTGGTCTCGAGTTGATGGTTCTGATTTAGAAGATAAAGCCTTGTTGGTGAAAGTGGGGTCCCTAAGGCCTTGAGGCTGTGTAGCCTGTCCCCGCTTCCCACTCACCATTTGCTTCCTGACCACAGATTCAAGGCAGCCAGGCACCTTGCCCTTCTCTCTCCATGCTTTCTCCACYTGCATCCTTTCTTAAATGAGGAAACTCATAAACTCCCAGCCCAAAGGGAGACAGACCCACAGTGGGACCTTAATAAATATGTGTTAGGGGGCTGGACAGGGTGGCTTGCACATGTAGTCTCTGCACTTGGAAGGCTATGGTATGAAGATCATGAGTTTGAGGACACCCTGTGATGTATTATGAGGCTCACAAACCCTACCTCAAAAAAAATTGACTAAGTCTCAATTCTCAGTTGAGTGATGTCCTTATATAGGAAAGAAAGGGGAGAGGGGAGAAAGAATAACAGTGGCTTTGAGTTTAGCTCTCTGTGGCCAGCCTGGGCCACTTACTAGTGAGCACATGAGTCACCTGGGGAATCTCCATAAAAATGCAGGTCTGGATTCACTAGGTAGAGAAGGAAAYCTGAGAGCCTGTGTGCCTGGCTTCCAAATGAAGGTGGCAGAGTCCACACAGTTGGAAGGATTGTAACCTYGGTGCAGAGGAGACAGAGAGGAGAGGATCCCTGGGGCTCAGAAACCAGCCAGCCTAACCTAGGAGTGAGGTCCAGCCCAGTGAGAGGGACAGTCTTAAAAAGCAAGGTGGATGACTTCTGAAGAACCAGGGTTGACCTGTAGCTTCCTTCCAGGTGCAGACCTCTTTGTGCACACATGCACACACACACATACCCATGTGAGGTGGGGGTATGGAGAGAGGAGGGAGGCAGAGAAGGAGGGAAAGGGAGGGAGAGAGAGTGTGTGTGTCTAGATTTGAAGTCAGAACACTAACCAGGTATCTCAGCCTCCACTGCCTACTGTAGAAAGCAAGGAGGGGCCAAAAATCTCAGTTATTCCCACATCCAAAACCATCAGAATAAATAAGTAAGAAATTTTAAATTATGTCCTGACATGACTTCATCAAGGGTTTCAGACAGCATACCTACTAGCTTCTTTATATTTAAATAAATGCTCAAAGATTTGTTAACTTTCCCAAGGTCTTGCTGATAGCTGATTGGCTATGGAGGCTGGACCAAAGCCCTTCCTTTGCCTGCCTGCCCATCTAGCATCTTTATCCACTTGGTTCTGGCTGCACAGTCTGCTTGGTAAGCAGCACTGCAGGTCTGGATGTTGTTTACTTGGCTGTGCTTTTCCACAATGCTGTTGCATAATGCCTGGCAAAAAATGAGCCTTTCCATTCTTCCAACTTTACCTACCACTCCGTCCAGATTAGCCACAGCCAGGAAGATTGGTTCCCTTTGCCACGGACGGCCCTGAAATCAACTGTTACACCACACTTGATGCTCYGATATATGAGAAAACAGAAACCAAATAAATGAGGGAGGGAGGGGGAAGGGAGAGAGGAAGGAGAAGGGAAGGAAGGAGGGGAAGGGAAGGAGGGAGGGGAAGGGAGGGATGAGGGTAGGGGTGGGGAATGAGACAGCACACCAGCCAACAGAGCAGACACTGAGCTGGGATTGAAACCCATTTTGATTCCCTGTGCACATTCCAAATCTTTTCAGACAGAACACAGCCCTTCAAAATTTGCCAGACCCTCATTAGCCCAGCGGCCTGTTGTCTTAATACCAAAATCCTGCATATCGATAGACATTCAAATGAAGGGAAATTATATTTAAAGACAAACATCCTATCATCTATTAGGTCCAGTTTAAGAATCCTGCCCACCAATAATTTTGGAATACTCTTGAGACTGCTTGTTTTGGGTATTTTGGATGTTTGTTTGTTTTGTTTTGTTTTTTCCTACAAATATATAATACTGTTCTGAGACTCAAGTTGGATTCCCATCCTGGGTCTTCTTGCCTCCCAAGCTAGGTCTCCCTTAGTCTCATGGATTTTAAGTGCCATCTAGTGGTCAACTTGCAAACGTCAAAACTCATTTGAAATTTAAGCATAATTGGAGATTGTGTGGTCTCAAAATCAAGATCTAATCTCATTACCAGAGAATCACCCTGGATCAATCACATGCAAATTACAAATATTTAAAAACTATAAGTACAAGTTTTTAACTAATCCAAGATAGCAATGTGAGCAACATTTGATAACTTCTCAGGTGATGTCTCCATCAAAAAATGTGAAAAAGCTTTGCAAGGACTTTTGTCCACTGCATGGTAGAGACATAACGTTCTGCGTGGAGTTTCCAACTTGAAAGGATCTTACCACTTGTGTTTTCCATTCGCTCTGACAAATCTACCCATTTTCCCACTACAGAGGAAAACAATGACTCAGGATTTTACTCCACAGGAAGACAGACATCTTTATAGTCAGCCCCACATATAGACGGGTTTCAAAGCTGTGTATCCCACCAGCTATGAATGAAGAATTTCATCTTAACTACACATGTGGGTGTTTCCCTGTGTCTTATTCTCTAGACAGTAGAGTACAGCCATTTGCATAGCAGTTACATTGACTTAGGCATTATGAACTCTATAGAGTTGAATAAACACATGAGATGCTATGTACCTGCTAGAGCCAAATGCTCTGCCAGGCTACACGTAGGACTTGAGTATCCTTTGAGTGGAGGCCAGAGCATTGTCCTGGAGCCTGTTCCCACGGATACTGTTAGATAACTGTGCTTGTGGCACAGTCCTTCAAGCAGAAAGCGAGTGAATGCACCGGTCCTCACTGGCCCCATTCCCACACAGAAGACTTCAGCATATCTTCTTCCTGGGTTTGCAATCTCACAGCCCCATCACCCGCCCTTGGGTGAAGCAGACTGATTGTCTGATTTCAGTTTCTCTGTCCTTAAATAACAGCAGACACGCCAAGGGGAGCAAAACATGAGGGAAGGTGTCTATAGAACCATCACCGCATCCTAAAGGATTTCAGTTCCAGATAAAACCCGTGGATGGATGCTGCTGCTCCAAGATCAAAGGGAAGGTAGGGCAGGACTATTCCCAGAAGCAGACTCCATCCAGTCTGAGAAAATTCGTACAAATGAAAAGCTGCCTGGGGCACCGAACGGGTATTCCTTCTGCTGCACGAATGGAGAGTTGAGTGGCGGCTTCCACTGAAAGGGATTAGGTGTTCTTGAGCAGAGGTCGCCACTAAACCCAGCTCACTACAGCCCACCGGATGTGGAGTTTGATACTATTTTTTTCTGAACAAARATGTTAACCATGGACACATGGACAGAAGCAAAGCATAAGACATGTATCAGCCTTCATTCATCCTGTAGACAGCCCTCTTACACCACTTCTGATATGCCTAGGGATAAAGGTTAGGATTGTAAATATACCCAGGTTTGGTCACCTTACTTTTTATACCTAATATGTGCACCTCTTCAAGCTATTCAGCTCAATTTAGTGAACCAGTTCTTACTGGAAGGCTTTAGATCACCTCTAAATGATTGTCCTTATATCTAAATACTTTTGAGATTAACTTCCTTATAAACAAATAAGATGACATAAAAATGTCCAGGTTGACTTCTAAAACATGAAGTACTGGACCACTGAATGTGAATGTGTTTAAATTCTGTGATGCACAAGCACAAACTGATCAGAGGAGTGTGGCAMAGGATTGACAGTCCTGCTGATACCCTATAAGGGGCCAGTGGTGGTGTTCTCTTTGAGGAGAGTGGCTGCCATCTACCTTCCCTCCTGTCTGTTCTTCCGGGAGTCTCCTCCATGATGTCATGGTATGGTGAAAAGGCTCAACCTCCACATCTTACACTTTGTGGGTCTTGTGACCATCAAAGCTGCATGAACATCTCCAGAATCCATCCAAGGACATCTCACACYGGATATAAGCAACCCTGAGTACAACTGCAAGTCTCTCAGGCACTTGAGGAAGTGTTAATTGATCTGTCTTCTACTTTTCTAAATTAAGTTGTGTAAAGTTCTGTCTGCATTTTGTAATCCCTTTCTCTCTTCCTTACCGTTGTACAGTAACTTCCACCAAGCTCTCTGTGACCCAGAAATTACTAAAGGAGGTTTTGGCAAGACTTAGAATATTCTATAGGAAAATCATTAAGATTAGGAAATAAATAATCAGGAGTCTCAGGAAGTGCCTGAAATCAACCAGATRCACAACCCCTACCCCCATCCTTAAGATTGTATAATCAGTAAAGACTGCTGAGAAGGCACAGCAGCSAAACATGCTGGGAAGTGGCAGAAAAGCCAAGCTTCAAGAAGACAATCTCCAGTCCACCAAGCTGCCAGCACATCATTCAGTGTGTTAGTACCAAGACCTGTGACATCATATAGGCGACAATTAGCACTGCAACTATAGGCCTGTTACCAAGGCAACGGCCGCCATATACCCAGAATTCAATGGGCCTCYCTTTACCTGTAATTACGTCACCACTAATATATAAATGGGTAGCGTTTCTTCTTCGCTCTCTTTTCCTTCTTTTCCTGCCTTCTTCCCGCCCGCTGCACCTTTCCCCATCCTAAATAAAGTCCCACGTGGAACTGTTTGTTGTGGTGTGGTCCCTCATTGCAGCCTCRAATCTCCACCGCATCCCCGTGGCCCGCGTGGCGGGCAGACAGGTGACTTGCATGGGGTGTAGGTAGATGAACTGCGTGGAAAAACCAACACAGTGAGCTCCAGGTTTCCAGATGTCCTAAGCTACTGCTCTTGCTCCCAGCAGTGACTCCTATAAAACTAATTGGAGCACCAATTTGGACTTTGATAGAATCTAGACTTTGCTATTTGTTCCTCATCCCAAGGTGAGGAGAAATTTGCTCATGTCTCCTCAGGAATAGTGTCACACAACACTTATATACATGTTACTCTGATGATTGCCCAACGCTAAAATTACACTCACTTCTTTCTTCCATCTGGGTAAGAGGGAGCTCATGAACTGCTCAGCTCCCCTAACAACCTCCTGAGAACACTTGCATCCCACAAACCAGAGTTTCTGTGGCCACCTGGAAACAATGGTATTTTGTTTTGGCTTGTGGTATTGTTGGGGGTGGCCATTGTCTTCTCCTTTGGTACTGCAATTCCCTGTGGCTTCTTGCATGCTAAGAGCTCAGCAGGCACACTGTCATTGAGCTGTGTCCCCAGCCCCTGCCTGATTACAATAGTAACAGGAAACAGACAACAGTGTTCTGAGATATTACATCTGAATTCATTGAATAGAATATTCCACAATTAACAGATTTTAAAACTATAATTAGATTTCCCAACTTCTTATGTCATTCTTAGTTTCTGTATAACATAGAAAGCCCTTTCATTCTCTTTAATAAAAGAAAAAATGAGCTGCAACACATGTGCACTGGTAAACTTGTTTGCCATATGAGCCCAATGACCTGAATTTGATCCCTACAACCTATGGTGGAAAGATTTACAAACCAGCCCTCAAAAGATGTCCTCTGTACTATTCAGCCATTAGAAACAATGAATTCATGAAATTCTTAGAGAAATGGATGGAGCTGGAGAGCATCATACTGAGTGAAGTAACCCAGTCTC
>BDUI01006438.1:19691-38625 GCA_002335545.1 Apodemus speciosus
TTYCMACATATTCACCCCTATAGCCTCCCCTTCCTCCCTTTCACTCTTAYTTTTYTCCTTCATTTCCTCAGCCTTCCTTATGAACTAAATATGCACACACACACATCACATCATATCACATACACTGACATATATGTGCCTTTATGTGCCTATAAAGCTCCAGAATCCATAAATAAAAATAAACATGCAATATCTGTCCTTTTAAGCCTAGCTTATTTCACTCAGGAAGATGATCTTCAATTGCATTCATATTTTAGCATATAACATAATTTCATTCTTATGTTTAAATAGAAACTTCATGTGTTTGTTTTGTTTCATTTTGTTTTTGACATTTTCCATGTTGGTAGATGCCTGCATTGACTCCATAACTTTCTACTGTGACCAGTGCTGCAATATATATTGATGGCCAGCTATCTCAATAGTATGTTGACTTAGAGTTTGGGGCAAATATGCAAATAAGGTACAATTGGTATCTATTGGGTCTTATGGTATATTTTTTCACTTAAAAATTCCTAGATCGTTTATCAAAATATAGAAAGGTTTCCTAGAAAGAGCTCATCAAAAAGGTTGATGTAACACTACTGGATCTTGTTTTACTGTCAAGGAATTCATGTATTATTATAATAAAGAAATATGGTGATGATCAATATAATCAAGTAGAAAATTTTAGCAATACCAATGGTAGGAAACCCCTTATATTTGTCAGTTACATCACTGTGATGAAACACTTGAGAGAAGCAAGTTTAGAGAACAAAGTGTTTATTTGGTCCTTGGTTCTCCTTTTCCTAGGAAGTCTTTGGTGACTGATTGCTTGCTCTATAATGGCTACACACCAAAACAATGATGAAACTCAATTAAAGATATTGAGAGTTCAAGGAGAGACAAGTAGAAGAGGTGTGCATCTAAGGGTGCGCATCTAAGGGGTGATGTGGAAACCTGGTGCTGTGGAAGCTTCCTGGAGCTGGTGAGAGTGACCCAAACAAGGACTCATAAAGCAGGATGTAGAATATGAACTGGTCATCTTCTATAACCAGGCTAGGCTTACAGGGGTGAGTCTGGGACACCAACTCAGCCACAGAACCTGTTTTGTCTGCAAAGTGCTCTGACACAGTAATGGATCAGAGCTTGTAAGAGTGGCCAACCAATGACTGGTCTAACTAGAGGCCAAAGCACCAAGCAAGATCCCGTGCCTGGCATAGCCTGGATGGCTGGGATCCAAAAGCTACATGACTCAGAGACCTAGAGTGAAACCAAACATGACTGGCAAACATAAAATATAAAATAAAATAAAATAAAATAAAATAAAATAAAATAAAATAAAATAAAATAAAATAAAATAAAATAAAATAAAATAAAATGGTAATGAAATGATTCCTAATTTTGCTGTACTCATAGGGTTGGTGCCGAAGTCCAGTCATCATTAGCGAGGCTTCCTCCTGCAGCTGATGTGAGCTAATCCAGAGCCCTACAGTCAGTCAAGCATTAGGCAAAGCTAGGGGAACGCAGCGGACAAGGGCTGAGGATTATAGGCACCAGAAAGGTGGAGGAGAACACAGCTCACAGGGCCTTACCCACAGGGGCACACAGAGTCTTAAAGGGAGTGAAGTGACAACCAGGGAGCCTGCTAGGGTGTGTGCAAGGCTTTCTGCATGCATGCTCTGAATATTTAGCTTGGTGTTTTGTGTTTGATTTATTTAACTCTTAACAGTTCAAGTAGGGATGTTTCTGACTCTTTTGTCTGCTTGTGGGATACTTTCCCTGCCTCTGGGTTGCCTCCTTCAGCACTGAATCGAGGGTTTGTGCCTAGTCTTATTATATCTGTTTTGCCATGTTCAGTTGATATCACTGGCAAGACTGTTCTTTTCTGAAGGAAGTGGGAGAGGCAGTGGATTTTGGGGAGCGGAAATGGAGCAGAGGCTGTGCTCAGGAAGTATTGTATAAGAGAAGAAAAAAGAAAAGAAAGTAATGTACTTTATAGTAAAATATAAAATGGACAAAAAGGAAAATGAAGGCTCTCTCTATATATTGAATAATACAATTCATATATATATACATATATGTATATATATATATATATTCATTTCTGTGAAAATACTCATCCAGACTGAGTACCGTAATGTCATACACATAAGTACATAGAGGACTAACAAACAATCTCTCCTCACATGATCATATTTACATAAAAGCTTAATGTCAAAACCCCACTTCTGGAGTGCTGGTTCTTCACAAGGATTTCTCTGTGTGTTCCCGATAAACCATGTACTCATTCTTTGTATGTGGATTGTTTCCACTCACTGTGTTTTGACTTCTAACCCAACACCAAATAATAACTATATTTGTACATAAAGTATGGGTTCCTAATTAGTTAAAGTTAACTAAAAATAATGTTTCCAGTTGACCATGCGACCCCAGATCTCTCCACCTTCCTCTTTCTGGTTGCTTTGCTCCCTACAAGTCCTCTTTGTTCTTCTGGTCTGTGAACTTCATTTTCAAGGCACACATTAATATAGATTTTATATAACTGTTACATTAAGTTTTTTTTAGTTAGACAAAAAGGAATTGCATTTACCTCAGAAGGTCAATAAGAACAAAAGACTAACTTCACCAAAGTCCAAAGTTCTACTGTTTTCATTACATTATTCTAACAAAAACAATAAAATGTCTGCATCTGTCTGACCACGACACCTAAAGAAATAGTGTTATCATTTCACCCATGATCCTACTTTCTTGCTTTTGGAGTAAACTGGTGGCAGCCATAAGATTGGGGCTGGGCATGTACAGTGGGTTTTTCCAGTATTGTAGAAGAAGAGGCCATCACTTTAAGTTTGTAGTTTATCTGAGGTGGGGGCAGTGGTTTAGTAGCATTTTGACACTCTGTAAGAGCAGAAGGTGCTTTGTGGGATCCCTGGAATACAAATGCCTAGCTATAAGAATCAGGTTTTCTTTCATCTTTGAAATGTGAACAATGTCTCTTAGGATGAAAAATAAGGAAGTCCAAAATAGAAAATAATAGCATTCTCTTGCAGGGAATGTGGCTGACAGGAACCAGTTCACTGGCATCATTGATTGCTAAGCCTTGGCCTGTGACAGAAGTTCTAGTGTTCCTTACTCAGAACATCCTAATTGGAGAGACACCTCACTGCTGGATTCTGGGCCTCCTGTCTCTGATCCTTCAACAGAGCTAGGGGTAGATGCAGATCAGTGTGCAGATGAACTCACAGTTCCTGGCTCTTCTTTCATGTTTGAGCAGCAGCTTAATTTCCAACCTCTGAGCAGAAATGAACCAAGACTTGACCTTATAGCAGGAAGTGCATATTGGTACACTGTGATATTTTCTAGATCCACACAATAACTCAAGCTTCTTTGAATCAGAAATGTCTCTGCTAACATTATGACCTGTGATGGGCTTTTAAAATCTCAAACTATTTCTTGTTTTGCTATCTTACTCCGTTTGCCAAACTTAACCTATGTCCCATGTCAGGGACTGAAATTCTCCAGCCCTTATGTCTTCTAAACAAATGGTGATCTCTGACCTCTGAAGCTGAGGCAAACAAACTTCCCTTGCATGGATATTATTCTGTCATATATTGCAGCACAAAAAAAAATGAGAAGGTGGTTAACATGCATGACCATGTCATATAATCAAATTATCAATTTCAATGTAAAATTATCTTTACCAAAATAGAAATATTTATATATAAAATATGCAGCACAACACACACACATAGTCTCCCTCTGTCTCTGTCTCTCTGTCTCTCTGTCTCTGTCTCTCTCTCTCTCTTCCTATTTGGTTCCTTGAAAATAAAATAAATTGTAATTCTCTCTCCCTACACACRCTCTCTCTCCCTATAGTTTCTCTCTCTCTCTCCCTCTCCCTCTCCCTCCACTCTCTCTCCCTACATACACGCTCCCTACATTCTCTCCAATGTCATTTTTACTTATCAGCTGACAAAATTCCTCACCATCTCATTCCCTGATGGTCCTATATCTTAATGCTGTTAAAGCATTGTATATCACACAGACTTTTCTTACCTATGAAAATCACTATTTTTTCAAGATTTGGGATACACATATAATCAAAATCTTACCAAGTGTTTGTATTTAGAATTATGGTCCCAAACATAAGCCAAATGATTGCATAGTGCTTATTTTTCTGACCACAATACCTGACAGAAGTGAATTATGAGAGCAAAGTCAAATTCATTGTAGTGGGAAAAGCATGGCCGAGTTCAGAGTAGCATACCCTGGTGCTGGATGCTCCTCACATCAGGGTTGACCAGGAAACAGAATCATGCCCAGCTTTTCATATTTCCACCAGAATTAATCTACATGCATTGCGTAGACATCTCATGTTTCATGTGGTCTGCAGACTCCCAAAATATTTCCACTGCCCATGGACTAAAAATACAACTAGGAGCCTTTGGGAGAAGTTTCAGACTTAAAAACCTAAGAATGACTTTTACAAACAATTTATTGACAACTGAACAAACTAGAAAGGCCACACCATGTATACCTGGGTCATGGTATTTTAAAAATCCAGCAGGTTACAAAACATTAGTAAAGAAATCATGTTTAAGCACCCAAGAATTTACTAGAAAAAGTGAAGTCAAGGACATATATGATATTGAAAATAGCTCAACATGGACTAGAACGGGCAAAGCTTCTGCAACATGCCTTGGTTAGGTTTATGTGAACTTGGTACAAGCTAGAGTTACTTGGGAAGAGACACTCAAGAAAATGTCTGAAACTTATCTTGTTCTAGTTCATTTTGTTATCAGTTCTGATAGTGGACATATAGCTCAATATCAGAAAGACAGATGGAGCTATGTCTAATTTAATGGCATTATAAGCTGAGCCACACTTGTTAAAGAGCAACACATATTACAAAAGGATACTAACAGACGAAATGGTGCTTATTAATGTTCTTCTCTGGGGTGATTAAAGTAGACTTTCTATTTTAATCCCTTTATGAAACTTTAACAATTGTCATTTATCAAGAAGTGAAGCAAGACTGTGGCTGCAAGAAAGGCTTTGGTAGGCTGTGCATGAGAAAGGTCCTGTTATAGCTACAGACGCATCTGCTTCCTCCCTCTGCTCAGAGGTAGAAAGTTTCTCTCCCTGTTTCTTTGTGAATAGTCAGCCAAGGAACACAATCCTTTCAGCTTGGGTAGTTGGGGACATTAAAAATCCAGAACCTTACGGCTCACCCACATTGCCAGAGTGTGCATTCAATTATATCCTGATTGTTTATACGCATTAAATTTAAGATGTACTAATCTAGAAATTCATCACTTTCATCCTGCATGACATTAATCCATTAGGAAAATGTCATATGGAAGGATCTTTTGGTTCTGAGTTTAATGAACCACTGTATTGCTTAAGGCAGAAAGGACTGGAGGATACTTAGTGAGAAGAACATACTTAAAGGTGAGAGAGAAAGGATGATGTGCAGAAGAGAGGACACAGGGAGAAAAGATGGATATTTAGACAAGACAGAGTCATTTCTAAACCTGTTTGTGTTAAAAAAAAGAATCTACAGACTGATTTATCAACTATAAATCTTTGTTGACCTTATGGTACTGATGTCTGAGTATTTCTAGGCCCAGTGACATTTTCTTGCTTATGTAACATCTAAGCAGAGCCTGGAAGCAGCACTGGCACCTGATAAGTTGTAACTACTCATTATAAGAATGATTCAGTCCTTTCACTCATGAATTCATGAAGGCCCTAGCTCTTTCACCATTCATTGATTAGACTTCACAATAGGAATTAAATTAGCCTATATTCTTCCTGAACATACAGAAATCGTAGTAAGCGCTGGATGAAAACCTCCATAGCCTGTAAATTTTACAGGGGAAAAAACCCAAAAATTATGTTTATGATATTAAAATAATCTAAGTCAGAGTAATGTCTCAAAAACTATTTTGTCTAAAACACTTAGAATTCTAAATAATATAGAAAAAACATAAAACGTTATTCTCCAATATGAATTAAATAAGCACAGAGGTAGACATGACAAAAGTTTACACATCACGGGTTGATTTCTTTAGCCTTGTTTGTTTTTATTGCTGTGCCAAAGTTTCCGTTACCTACATTTTAAGCTTTATGAAATGAGGATCAGACTTCATTCTGCTATGCGTGGCTGTCCAGTTTCCGTTCTCCATTTATTCAAAAGTTGTCTGTTCACCAAGGTACATTGTTGTGTCCTTTCTGCAAACTAAAATGGTTAACATTGTTTTGTTTAGTTTTGAATTATTCTATTATATCCTGTTGTGTTGTGTTATGCTGTATTCTACTACACTACACTTGATTCTACCCTATCCTACCCTACCCTATCCTACCCTACCCTATCCTACCGTACCCTATCCTTATCCTATCCTATCCTATCCTATCCTATCCTATCCTATCCTATCCTATCCTATCCTATCCTATCCTATCCTATCCTATCCTATCCTATCCTTTACTTCTCTTCTATCTTGTCCTATGTGTCTATACATCAAAAATTCTGTTTGGTTACTATGTCAAGTTTGACTTGAAGTCAGATATTGTTATACGCAACAAATAATAAATGTAATTAAAATAAAATGCCAGGGCATGGTGGTACTTGTCTTTAATCTCAGCACTCAGGAGGTAGAGACAGGAGGCTGAATTTAAGGCTGGCCTGTACAAGGTATACAAGGTATTTCAGAGGTAGAAAGTTTCTCTCCCTGTTTCTCTGTGAATAGTCAGCCAAGGAACACAATCCTTTCAGCTTGGGTAGTTGGGGACATTAAAAATCCAGAACCTCATGGCTCACCCACATTGCACAGAGTGTGCATTCAATTATATCCTGATTATACAAGGTAAGTTCCTGCCAGGACTATGCAGTGAGACTTTGTCTTAAAATCTGTCTGTCTGTCTGTCTGTCTGTCTGTCTGTCTGTCTATTATCTATCTTATCTATCTATCTATCATCTATCTATCTATCTATCTATCTCTCTATATATATATCATTTATCATCTGGCTAGCTAGCTATATCAATAGCTATGTAAATAAATAAGCAAGCTACTGAAAATCAGTGCAGATATCCTAAACCTCTCTCCCTATCTTAAGCTGTCGTTCCCACATTCCATAATTTCAGTCTCTCTCACTGGATTAAGAATATTCCCCTATAAGGACCAATTTCTATAGAATGGACTGAGGAATCGTTCATATGTTTCCCTTTGCAAAACTTTCCATTCTCGTTTGTCAGTGAAACCGGCCCTTTCCCCATCACCCACCTTTTAGGATAGTACCTCTCCAGCCATCCCCAGTATATTTTCCAGATACCCTATTATTCTATATAAGGCTGTTCTCAGCAACATTATGTCAGAATAAGTTTTACATTAAACCTGTTCAGATAATGTCTGAGCTATAACAAGACATGTTATAACATGACATGAAAAACTGTGTTCAGTGAAGGAGACTCATTTTTAATTTTTACTTTCTTCTTCTGAAGATTTTAGAATATGACAGCTGCTTTGTTTTTGTCAATTCTTAATACCAGGTGGCAACATAAAAGAGATGATACATTTGGAGGAGAACACGTGGTGATCTAGCAGGCAAGATCTGAGGACAAATCAGACTTTACTTTTTTTATTATTTTATTTACTACGATTGTGTCTGAATGCAAGATGTTTATGTATAAGTGTGTACAAACATGTGCATGTGTGTGTGCATGTGTGCATGCATGTGTGTGTGTGTGTGTGTGTGTTTGTGTGTGTGTGTATGCAGGCCAGAGGACAATATTTTATGATCAATTCTTCCCTTCTACCTTTACACAGATTTCAGAGGTAGGAATTGCCCCAGCCTGCGGGGGTTTTCAATGGAAGACCCTAAGAGAGAACAGGAGAGAATGGAAAGTACAGGAGACGTGAGAAACTAGACCAAGACAGGCTTTCTGATCAAGGTCCAATAAACTATATTCTCAGGGAATTTATACAGGCAGGGGAAGAAATAAGGCAAGTGGAATTTTCCACAAAGCCAAGGTGAATCTTTGACAGCTGTAAGATGTTTCTTCTTTTGGCAGGGTGCAGTGACCATTGACCACCTGAATTCTCCAACATCTGTAGCTGAGGAGAAGTCAAAACCTAAGCCTATCTTTAAAATGGAATCTAAACATAAAGTAAGGTCAGTTTGGTTCCTGGCATTGAACCACCTTGGCTCTGATCCCCAAACCATTGTATACTGTGAACTACCATGGATTTAATATACATACAAAGATTTCCTCTCTTACAGCACCATATTGGTTAAATCAGAGGAAAAAAATCATTTTCCTATTCTCAATCTTCAGCATACAAGTATCTGTAAGATGTATCTTTGGGTTGTGTTGTATTAGAATGCTTGACTTTTTAAAAAATTGATCTTTAGTAACTGACATGAGATCTAATTTAAACTCATTTAATAAATTGTAAGTTAGAATGGAGACAAAATTTTCAATAACTTCTGAAGCTACACTAAATATACATCTGTCAATATGTACATTGTATTATATATATAGTGTTTTCAGCACTGACAATTATAAAAGAAAGTATTTATCAAATATGAAAAATGTTGAAGACACTACATTCTGAAAATAAAAGATATAATTAAGGTTTGGTTATTTATGTAAGAAGAAATAAGGAACCCATATAATCAATTTGTAAACATGTTTTCATTATTAGTAAATGGTAGGATTCTATATACCAAATATTTTACAATAAACTAATGATTTGGCATTACTTACATATGTGGGTCAAGTCAAAAATTTCTAGACAAATGGAGTTTCAAATTGTACAGTTTATGAAGCCCTTTTCTATGACTGTCGTTCTACCATATGCACTGTATTACTGCTGCTACTGTCTTAAAATAGCCTTGTGGCGTTTATGTACTTATAATTCTATCAGGCCAGATTCATTAACATAATAGCAACATTCTTCCTTAAGAAAAAAGAAGGTACCACCCTTCTCTGCTGTGAGAAGGTCTAAGGCACAGCAATTCTGCAAGGCAACTTGGGCAAGTGAGGTTATTTGCCTTTGCAGAGAAGCCAGAGATTTAGCAGAAGCCTCTATAGCTAGTTGAAATTGTTCATCTAACTTATTGGTGATTACAATGGAATGTCCCAATGCTCCAACCACCAATCCAGGAGCCACCACAGAGGTAGTCAAGGAAAGGCTGAGTACAAAGGGCAAAAATAATGCACGTTTCTCTCTTCTGAAATGTTCAGAAGACATCAAAAATTCTGCAGGGATATGAAAAGTTAGGTGAGGAATCAAGGTAACAGGGAGGCATAACATGGAGGGATCTATATTTTTGACAAGTTTTTAGTGAGGATGCCATTGCACCAAATATAATATCCTCTTGGGGCAAAAATATCGGAAGATGGAGACTGAGTAATAGTGCATCTTCCTTTTCCAGAATGTGAATAACAAAAAGGAAATTTGGAAAATGGCCAATAGAGTTCAACCTCAGGAATAGGAGAGGTATTCATTGATTTCACTGTTGTAGAATTTAATGCAAAAGAAAAGGGGACAGCTACTAAGGGCAGACGGCCCAACAAAGCACACAAAAAACATGAGAGGTATCCCAATCCTGAAACATTGGCCAACATCAGCCCTTCCCTCAAGAGGGAAATCCAAGAAAATGGATGAGAAGCAGGAGAGACAGAAAGCTGGCTATTAAGCTCTCATACTGTATTTAAAATGTTAGAATAGACAGCAGATCGTACTTGAACTACAGAGCGCCAGATATAAATCTTTTTACTAGGCAGATTTTCTTTCCTGCTCATATACATGGCTCCTTTTACAGGAGAAGTCCAGTGGCTATCCCAAGGGTCCCAAACAACCAAAGTAAATCCTGAGGATGWCTTAAAGAACTTATCTCAATTATAACAGTACTGGCTGATCTTCCTTTCTCAAAGGAATGGCTACATGTATTTTGCAGAGACCCCAGGGGAACCCTACATTCTCTTCTATCCAGTTGGTAAAACATAGTGAATAGGACTGTTCGTAAAGAAAACAAAGGGCAGGCCACTTTCTACCTGGTGTACACTTGAAACCTGTAAAATTTAAATATATGGCCTTTTGACATCTTGAAGGGGGGCAATCAGCAGTAGCCAATCTCTCCCCTTTAGCTGTTTGTAATATGTCCAAATTTAGCTAAATAAAATCGCCATGCAAAGGGGGATGTTGAGTCTGCAGATGTCCGTGGTGTCAGCATTAGTAGAAGGCATCCAAAGGTGGCAAGGACTGCAGCCATTTTCAATGATTATAATCAGCCTCATTCTTTGTTCCAGCATCAGCATATCTCATTAACCACTCTGGCAGCTAGCATGCTCCTTCAGCATCCTGCAGAAAACACAAACATGACCTCTTCCCCACACTCGGAGAGTTCCTTGGCATTGAAATTTTAAAATTTTTGTGGTGTACGAGAATATGATTCTCCCCCTTTTATTTTTTTTATAAAAATACTATTTTAAAATTCCATGGGCCTGTTTAACAATATCTTGTCTTTGAGGATTATAAGGAATCTCAGTAATATGACTAATATTAAATTCTTAACAAAACATCTCAAATGACTGACTATAATAGCCAGTTATAATATTTGTCTTAATCTGATTTGGAACATTTAGTATAGAAAAACAACATAGGCAAGGACTAATTTTATTTTTAGTTGCTTCCCGTGATAAAGCAGTTGTAACTAGAAAGCTTGAAAATCTGTCAATAGTCATATGTATATTTTTTAATTTTTTAATCAGAAATATGAGTTATATCTATTTGTCTTAATTAGGTATGAGTCTTTAAGGATTAACACTATTATGTGATACATGAAGAAATTGAGGACACTGAGGACAAGTCTTTATAATTTGACATGTATATTTTCTAAAAATATCAAATTATTGTCTTAAGGTATTACTATTTTGATAATAAAAGAATGAAATCATTTGGCTAATTGTTCTTGTGTAAAGTCGATAATCTGCCTGATATGTAAACCTGCTGTGGCATGGTCTTCATTAAGGAGTTTGGACAATCTAGTATGAGCTTTTAAGTGTCCTAAAAGCAAGAAATAGTAAATGTTTCTTAAATTAAGCTGGTATTTGTGTAAAATTTGAGAATTAGCAATATCTACCAAAAATATAATTTCAAGCTATTGTAAGCCATGAGCTAGTTATTTTAATTATCAGTCTATAAATTAAATGCTTGATTATTTAATGTTTTAAAAATAGTGGCTATAGCATGTAATTCAATTATTTGTGGAGCAGGAAGAAAATTTAAGAAAATAAACATGTGATTTAATTACATATGTTTCTCTATCATTAGATGAGCTGTTTATAAATATAGTAAATGTATTTTTATTGGCTGTATGTATATATTTACAAAAGTATGTATAGGGGCAACTTCTAAAACTTGTCTTTGAAATAATGATTATCAAATTTGCCTAAAAATTTTACTATGTAATAGGCCAAATATTAGTATTCTGCAATAACCAATGTAATTGCTGTATAGACTAATGAGTAAATATTCCATCAAATTCTTTTACAAATTATTTTCATTATTCTATCTTACAATTTTGTATTAGCATAGCAACAGACTCATAATAGGGTGTTCAAACTTTACTTGGACATGAAGAAAGATGAATTCACATTAATGGTCCCTTTTGCCAAAGGACTACTGTGAAACAGCCAACAATTGACCTTTCTGCAAAGTTATTTGTCCATCATCAGTTAATTGTCCAGGAGATTAGGATTTGTATTCTTCTTGAGACAATCAAACAGAGGTTTAAGGTGAGGTCTTAACAAATTAACATTTCCTCAAAGCTTTTGAAAATCATTTAAATCAAATAAACTATCTTTTCTTATTTAAATTTTCTGTGCAACAATTTGTTTAGGATATAACTTATCCACTTGCCTGATTACTTTTTTTAATTACAAATATGGATGAGTTAAAATCTTGAGCTTGCAATTGAATTGTAAACTGCAACTAAAGGAACATTGGCAGTTTAACTATATTTTTAAGTTTCTTTTGTAATATTAGAGCATGCCCATAAGTTTGAAGAACAAAACTCAGTTTTTTTCATTTTTTTTATTTTCTATATTCTTTGTTTACATTCCGAGTGCTTTCCCCTTTCCCAGTTCCCCCCTCACCATATGTCAGTTTTAAACAATCTATTTTCTTTAAAATCAATATCAAGAGCATTACTTTTACATATAAAGTTTCACTGTCAGTTCTTACATATGATGTATGACAGTGTAGCTTTTAATGTATCAGTAAAGAGATTGTTCTAAATTTTATCTTTTATATGTCTAGTTTCTAGGATAAGAATTACATAAAATATTATCTCAATTTAGAAGTGTCTTTAGAGACCTGTTTTTCTGGGTTTGCTCATGTCACGTGTTCTTTAGAATGACTCCAACCCTGAGTTAGCAATTTTAAGCCAATGTTACAAATTTTTAATCATATCCAATAATTTATAAGTCGATACTCTATAACCAAGACATGCAGAACATATTTATACCTTAAAAGCCAGTCAGAAACAAAAGTGAAATGGCTATATACATATACTTATTTAAACCAGACAAAAGTTTCTTACATTTTTTAACTGTAATGTCAAGAGAAAAGCACCTTGTCACCTGCTGAACCCAATAAAGGTAATCACAGCGATTTTTCTAGGAAAAAAAAACACCATCAGCTCTCTTACCAAAGATGCTGAAAAGCTGTTGGCCCTTTTGAGAGTGGCTTGTGTAGATAATCAGCTCCTAGCAGGGCTTCTCCAGCTACACTTGACTCCTAGCCACAGTGCAGGGTAACATCAATTTCTGCTGTGCAAATTGAGACTGCCTTTTAAACAAGTTAAACGAAATCAAATGGTGAACAACAAGCAGATAAAGTTTTAACCATTTTTTAAACATGAAACACAGTACAAAAATCATTTAAATAACAAAACAAAAACAAACATAAATTGACAGACATATGGACAGATTGGTACAACAAGGACAGACTATAGAGATGGAAGAGAACTTGATGTCCCAAAGAGATCCAGATATCCTAACCAGAACTAAGGATATCTCCAGTGGGATCCAGAGAGGAAGCAGGCCGTCTCCCGATTTCTTCTTGTCTCTAGGAGACCTTTGAAATAGCTTTTAACCATTTTCCCTCTTCTGATACAATGTCCTGGACATGGTACAACTGCTTTTTTGAAACCTACTCTCTCTCTCTCTCTCTCTCTCTCTCTCTCTCTCTCTCTCNCTCTCTCTCTCTCTCTCTCTCTCTCTCTCTCTCTCTCTCTCTTTCTCCCTCTCTCTTTCTTTCTCTCTCTCTCTCCCCTCTCTCCTCTCTTTCTCATGTTCAAGATCTAACCCTTTATCTCCTTCTGGGAATCTGCCAGAGAAGGGAGAGGAGGCACAATGGTAGCTACTGATAGTTGCTCCCCAGCACCCTGCTTTTCAAACCTCTCCAATTTCTCCTTAACATGTCTAATTTTCATTTATATATTTACCATTTCTATTTATGAGAGCCATGCACAGTATAAATATACCTGAGCTAAGAATCTTTCTAGCATCTGTTTTTTATTTTTGTTATTTTTTTAGTCTTTTTATTTTATTTTATTTTATTTTATTTTATTTTAACTGAAAACAAAAATTTGTGAATTTCTTACTTTTTAACCCAAATTTCCTGCACCTTGAGGGCCTCCTTGAGACCATTAAGAAAAGCTTTGTACTTACCTGATGCCTGCCTCATAATGTGTCGCCTGACTTACCCCAGATTAGCTCACAGATGGGTTTCTGTAGTGATCAATGATGAACCTGATGAGTCCGTGGTTCCAAATGATGAGTGGCCACTCCTTGGAGACAACATTCACTGTGATCCTTACTTAGGAAAGCCCCTCCCCCATATTGGGTGCCAGTTGCCCCGGCCTGTGCGGGTTTTCAATGGGGGACCCTAAGAAAGAAGGGGGAGAGAATGGAAAGGACAGGGAATGAGAGAAACCAGACCAAGACAGGCTTTCTGATCAAGGTCCAATAAACTATTTTCTCAGGGAATTTATACAGGCAGGGGAAGAAATAAGGCAAGTGGGATTTTCCACAAAACCTGGGCATTCTGTCAAGGTGAATCTCTGGCAGCTGTAAGATGTTTTCTTCTTCTGGCAGGGCACAGTGACCATCTATCACCCGATTTCTCCAAGGTCTGTAGCTGAGGAGAAGTCAAAACCTAAGCCTATCTTTAAAATGGAATCTAAACATAAAGTAAGGTCAGTTTGGCTCTTGGAAGGAATCAAACTCAGGTCCAGTCATGATATGAGGGTTTGTGTCCGGTCTTATTTTATCTTGTTAGGCTATGCTTGATGGATGCATCTGGAAGGCCTGACCTGTTTTTCGTTTTTATTTTTGTTTCTTGTTTTTTTGTTGTTGTTGTTTGTTTCGTTTTGGTTTGAAAGGAAACAAAGGAGGAGAGGGGATCTGGGGGAGAGAGGAGGTGGGGAAGGGACAGGGGTGGGTATCTGATGCGAGCRTGTGTTCAGACCCACAAGCCAAATGTTAAGCAGAGCCAAAGGGACCACACAGAAGCAGAGAGAGAGGTTTGTGGGAGTTAAAGGAGTGGAGGACACCACAAGAACGTGGACCCCTGAACCAAGTAAGTTGGGTGCAAGGGGCCCACGGAGTCTGAAAGAATAAATGTGAAAAGAGGGCATCCAGAAAGATGGAACCTCTGCCGGGTAGTGGTGGCGCATGCCTTTAAACCCAGCACTTGGGAGGCAGAGGCAGGCAGGCGGATTTCTGAGTTCRAGGCCAGCCTGGTCTACAGAGTGAGTTCCAGGACAGCCAGRGCTACACAGAGAAACCCTGTCTCGAAAAAGAAAGGAAGGAAGGAAGAAAGAAAGTAAGATGGAACCTCATCTGAGAAAAATCAGTCCATTAGCTGGGCCTGTAGGCAAGTCTGTGGAGCATTTTCTCTGGTTTTTTTTTCTTTTCTTTTTTCTTTTTGCTAACTTTTATTCTTTGCTCATATAGCACATCCTGCAGTGTATCCTCCCTCAACTCTTCCCAGTCTCTCCCCGCCCCCACCTCCCTTTCCAAGAATATCCACAAAACATAGACTAACAAGATATAGTTAAGTCTGAGCACAAACCCTCATATCATAGTTGGACATAGCAACCTAGTAGGAGGAAAGAGTTCCCAAGAACAGGCAAGAGTCAGAGACACTCCCTACTTCCCTCCTTGGGAGTCCCACAAGAACACCAAGCTACAGAACTGTAAGGTATATGGGGAGGACCTAGCTGAGACCCATACACGGTTTGTGTTTATCATTTCAGTCTCTGTAAGCACCTATGAGTCCTGCTTAGTTGATTCAGTGGGCCATGTCCTTATGGTGTCCTTGACCCCTCTGGCTCCTGTAATCTTTCCTCTTTTCTGTGTGGTTTCTCTGGTTTCCTAGTCTTTGTGGTTCTCTGCATCTGTTCTCATCAGTTGCTGGATGATTCCCCACTAATGACAACTGGATTACGTACTGTTCTATCAGCATAGAAGAATGTCATTAGAAATCATTTCATTGACTTTTGGATTTTTTTTGTTTGTTTTTTGTTTTGTTTTGTTGTTCTTTTGAGTTTTTTTTTCTTTTTTTTTTTGCCAGTCATGCTTGATTCTATCCTGGGTTTCTGAGCTGTCTTATCTCTGGTTCTTGACCCTCCAGGAAGTGCCAGACATGAGCTCCCTCTCATAGCATGTACCACACATTGAACTAGTCACGGGGTTGGCCACTCTCTATAAGTTCTGTACCACCACTGCCCAAGCAATAGGATAGATTTTAGATGCAAGGTTTTGTGACTGGATTAATGTTCCAATCCTACTGCTAGGACCAATTCCTTATTACAGAAGATGACCAGTTGGGAGTCTGTCTTAGTTAGGTTTTTACTGCTGGATACAGACACCACGACCAAGGCAACTTTTATAAGGACAGCATTCAATTGGGGCTGGCTTACAGATTCAGAGGTTCAGTCCATTATCATCAAAGTGGGAGTATGGCAGCATCTAGGCAGGCTTGGTGCAGGCAGAATTGAGAGTTCTACATCTTCATCTGAAGGCTGCTGGTGGAAAACTGACTTCCAGGCAGCCAGGGTGAGGATCTTATGCTCACACCCACAGTGACACAACAACTTCCTAATAGTGCCACTCCCTGGGCCAAGCATATACAAACCATCGTAGGGTCCATATCCCCCACTGCTAAGAGACTTCAGTGAGGTCACTCTCGTAGATTACAGGGAGTTTCCACTTCACTAAGTTTCTACATTGCCCCTGAAATGCGCCCCAATCACAGTAATCTTTTTCAGTACTTACTCCCTTTGTCTATCCCACCCTCTCCTACCTAATCCCTCCTGTTCCCATACTCATCTGCTCCCAATCTACCTATAATGTAGAACGTTTTCTTGATTAAGGATGAAGGTTGGAGGGCCAACCCACCGTGGTAGATGCCACCCCTGGGTAGATGGTATAGGAAAAGGAATTGAGCACGCCATGGGAAGCAAACCAGTAAGCAGCATTCCTCCAAAGCCTGTGCTTCAGTTCCTGCTTTCTAGTTTCCCCTTGATTTCCTGCCCTGGCTTATATTAATGAAACATTATGTTCAGGGCTTCTAAGCCAAATGAATCATTTTCTTCTCAAGTTTATTATGTTTATCACAGCAAAGAAAGCACACTAGACATTTGTGTTTGTTTTCATATACTGTGGGTACTATCACTTTGTGGGTATTATGCGTTTTGAATCTGGCATCTCCCAGATTAGAGAGCTTCCTCCCCACTCACCTAAATTACAAAAAGAAAAACTGCTTTCAAAACCTCTATTTGGTTCGCATTTTCAAGATTTCTCCATACACAACTTTATTTACAACAAACAGCAAAAGCTTCTGATAAAGTTAGTTACACCTAATTCTTCAAAGCAGCTCAGGGTAATATTTACTGTTTTGTCAAAAATACATATTGATTAATTATCCCATTCCTAATCACTGAAGAACTCTTCCATGATATTTCCACAGTCAGGGAGATGAGACTTGAGAGGAAGCATTATAGCACCTGACAGATCACAGAGATGATAATGCTAGGAAGAAATTTTGGGAGTTGTCCATCTTGAGAGCTTTCCAAATGTTCTGTTTCTTGGCAAATGTCAGAGTTCACTGCAGTCATAACCACTGTTCATGGGAGAGGAGGTAATCCAAAGAACATATTAATGCTGATGTTTATATAGAGAGGAAAGGACCAGGAGAATTAAAATTTCATCTACACCCCATAGAGCCTAGAGACTACGTTGGTGACGGTGAGTTTGAAGTTGTGGTATTTCAAATCCTTTTAGAATTTCAGTTCACAATATATTCACATGGGAAATTCATTCTATTTTACATACAGCATAATTTCCATTGAAAGTTACTACCATGATTGACTGTACAGAAAGCTACTTTGCTATGGTGTATTTTTCTTCTTTTCTCCATTGTGCCTTGACGTTCATCATTTACGGGGGAAAAATAAACAATAGAACAGGACACAGGCAAGTTGGTGTCTCAAGTGGGATGGCTCTATATCAATAGGAGAGTTAATAATTTGGGTTGAAAATATTTCATTACCAGTATTTGTACTGCCTATGAAAAGTTCTGAAAACATCTGTGGAATGAATCTTGTGTTACTATCAATCAAAATAAGACCATGTTGGCCGTAGTGACTACGTAAGGTCCCTTGGAGTCGCATGTTCTGGTTCCGTGAGACTGTGTATCCCACATTGCTTCTCTCATACCCTGCTATGGTTGCTCTATCATTCTTCCCAGCTTTATTCTGTTGGGATAGAGTTGTAAATGGTTTCAGATGAATGTGTGTAACAGTTTTGTTGAAGAAACCAAGTAATGATCTTAAGTTAAGACAAGTTTCAGAAAGGTGGTTTTCTTTGCATTTCATATAAGCTGTCTTTTGAAAAGTGCAGAGGTATGTCTGAGTCTTAGAAGATATTGTGACCAACTTTCTAGTATGTACAGTGGCAGATGGACAATGTACATCCAATAACCTGAGTTTTCCTGGCAACATGTTCTACATTATGCTAATAAATATTTCCCAGCAGGTTTAAATGTGGTGGCTACTGAGAACAATGTGTTTTGTTCATGCAATTGGAAATGTATTTTGTTTTTTGGGAGCCAAACCGAAGAATCCCGAAACCAATATGAATGTTGTAAGTTATTCCCATYTATCAACATACTTTCAAATAYTCGTTCCTATTCCTTTCACGCATCTTTCCAGATGGCTGCATTTATGATAAWCTGAAATCTCTCTTTACATAAAACACACTACTCTATTCTATAAAGGAAATTTACTGGAGAATCATAAAAGCGCTCAGGTAACCAAACAAATAAAAGTCAATATGTTTTCTCTTCCGTATTTAGAGTGAGATAATTTCCCACTGGGGCTATGAAAGGGAAGAGCACGAGGTTTTGACTGAGGATGGTTACCTCCTCCTAATCTTCCGGATTCCACGTGGGAGGAATGAGAGAARAGAGTCATATGACAGTGAGTGAGAAAAAATGCTCAGAGTGAAAGGTGTGCTGCTCAAACTCTCCCATCATTTACCCCTCATGAGGAGCCCCCAAACATGCAAAGCTAGGCATCTGTACTGTGTGACTCCTGCCACGGGAGTTGATGTTATTAGAAAAAAAAAAAAGATACTGTCCATCATGTGACTTTAGATTTCTGTGCAGAATAAAAGCTCAGAATCCCTGCTGGAATGGCCGAGAACTTCCAACACTGACTGTTTTTTTTTTCTTTTTTTATTGGATATATTCTTTATTTACATTTCATTTCCCTTTTTCTGGTTTCCCCGCCCCCCAGATGTCCCATATGTCTTTTTCCCTCCCCCTGTGCTTGTGATGCTGCAATGCTTGAGTTACAGTTCTGAGAATTCAGTATGTCATTC
>BDUI01006439.1:35366-54222 GCA_002335545.1 Apodemus speciosus
CAACAACAACAACAAGACCATCCAGTAGTGCTGGGCATGGTGGCATAGGACATAATCTCAGCTCTTGGAAGGCAGATGTCTGAGTTCGCAGCCCATTCTGATCCAGGCAGACAGAGCTAAACAAAGAATCCCTGCCTCAAAAAAAAAAAAAATAAGAAAAAATTAGCAGTCATCTCATGAATGATAAACATATATCTGATTGCCTAGGCATCCCTGAGACAATAGAATGCTCCTTCCCCAAAAAGAAAAGAAATTTCAAAGTGTTTAGATGTAATGCATTAAAATAACTTTGTAGACTCCTTAGGTAATTTTTGATGGGGTGGGGTGGAATAAAGCAACTTTCATCTTTCTGTATATAACCAGTCTACCATTTAMCAATTAGGGATATACTGYTTCCTCATAAACTATCATAGCAAATTTAGGTACAATATCAGTGTAGCTGTAGAGAAAAGTATGTGGGTCACCATCTGTTCAAGGTCTGCTTTGGGTTATGGGATATGCTCCTTGCTTTTTAAATATTCAAGAAGTAACAAGACAAGAAAAACAAAGACCTTTCTGTTTAGGTTGTATGAATTTAAAACAACAACTTGAATCTGGTTAAAAAAAATTTTAAGAGCTGCTTCCTCTGGGAATCTAAGTCTCCAGGGACTATAAAGTYGTAATTTCCCTTGAATTATTTGCAGATACTAACTAACATTTAAGCAAATTAGGCTATTACCTAAACTTTCAAATTAGAGAACATGTTCTTCAAATCAATAGAAAGTTCTAGCTGTTTGAAGTAATCTGGCTAATCAGTGTTATTAAGATTTTTTTAGTTGTGCTCCATAGTAAAATCCAGTTATACCAACACTTTTGTTTTAGCACAATTACTTGTATAATCAATTAGATTGTCATTCGGATAAGTTTTTCTCCCCCATGAGATTAGTTCTGCTTTTACTTTTACTTTTTAGGGAGTATTATCATAGCGAATGACCCAGATTCCTCCCATCAACCCCACTKCATGCTTAAAATCCTCAGCAAATTAAATTTAAGCTTGCAAATAGATAAACCAAATAAATGGCTTAAAAACAACACAATCCGGTATGATAATAGCAAAGTGTTATACTTTTAATAAATGATTAGCAATGGTTGTAATGCAAAGATTTATTTCACAGAACAAAAGCACTTAAGCAGAGTTTATATTACTGCTATGCTTCAGTGCTGATAACATTGGGACTTCAACCTGCATAGCTACAATGATTAATTAACAGCCTTGTTCAGGATGAGTGAGTGCCATTATTGTTCTTAAATAGGAAAAGGCAGATAACCATTACTGATTATTCTTCAATTCCCAGTCTTACTTGTTTAAATCAAAATACTAAAGTAGGTTGTGCAATTTTCAAGCTGCTCTGAGAGGTAGAAAAGAAAATTTTCTATTCAAGATCTCCATACAAATATAGACAGACATATACACATATGCCTTGGATTAGATAAAATATTCAATTTGGCAGATATATTATCCATGATGGCTTGAATATGAAACTTAATCATATAAATACGAATCTAACAACTTTAAATTTAGATTTCAAATGTAAGCTTTAGGTCATATAGATATAGATATATAGATATAGATAGATAGATAGATAGATACATAGATACATAGATACATAGATACATAGATACATAGATGTATATGTATGTATGTGTGTGTGTATACTATGTATCAATGAAAAGATCCCACATACACGTCCTTCCATTTTATCACTACACTTGTGAACATATGTATTAATTGTAGACATGAACAAAAAGGATTGCATTGGAGCAGCCAATGTAACCTATTAAGAAGCTTTCCACCATCAAAGACTTTATTGTTTTTACTTTTGTATTGCAACTATGAAGGGTATAATTGAATGTTAGATAAAGAACACGTTTTTATCAAATGATTCCACAGCATTCTTCTGACCCAACTCTTCTAGGATAAATTCTATGGTTCTTGAAGTACATATTTTTATTTTTTTATTAGATATTTGCTTTATTTACATTTCAAACATTATCTCTTTTCCGTGTTACCTCTCTGAAAATCCCCTATCCCATCCCCCTTCCCCTGCTAAACCCTCCTGCCCCTTCAATTTCCTGACTTGCATTCCCCTATTCTGGGTAATAGACCTTTCATAGGAACAATGGCCTCTCCTCTCATTGATGTCTGAAATGGTCATCTTCTGCTACATATGTAGCTGGATTCATGGGTCCCTTCATGTGTCCTCTTTGGTTGGTGTTTTAGTCCCTGGAAGCTTTGGGGGTACTGGTCAGTACATATTATTTTTCCTCCTGCAGGGCTGCAAACCTCTTAAGCAACTTGGGTCCTTTCTCTAGCTGCTCCAGTGGGTACCCTATGGTCATTCTATTGGTTGGCTATGAGCCATGGGTATTTTGATCCACTTTCTAATAAGGACCAATGTATCCACACTTTAGTCTTCCTTCTTCTTGAGCTTCATGTGGTCTGTGAATTGTATCTTGGGTAGTCCAAGCTTTGGGGCTAATATCCACTTATCAGCCAGTGCATACTGTGTGTGTTCTTTTGTGATTGGGTTACCTCACTCAGGATGATATTTTCTAGTTCCATCCATTTGCCTAAGAATTTCATGAATTCATTGTTTTTAATAGCTGAGTGGTATTCCATTGTGTAAATGTACCACATTTTCTGTATCTATTCCTCTATTGAGGGACATCTGGGTTCTTTCCAGCTTCTGATTATTATAAATAAGGCTGCTATGAAGATAGTGGAGCATGTGTCCTTATTACATGTTGAAGCATCTTTTGGGTATATGCCCAGGGGTGGTATTTTTCTTATCTTCAAAACACTTCTACCAAATCTGTTCTGTACTTTTAACAATTTAAAACTGTTAAGCAAATACTTTCAAAGGTTCACAGAAGCAAAAAAAAATATTTTTCATCTTTTTTTCTGCTGGTAAATAATAGAATAGCTTAATTCATCCAATGTATCTTGCAGTGTTTCTCAGTGGAATGTCTGTATCATTTTGTTGGCTGTAGAGGGTATTTCAAAACATATGCATTTTGCTTTTGAGCATCAAAGTCTCCTGTATCTGAGAAGTGTTATATTTTATACACCTGCCTAGAGTCCAACAAGATTGGTTCTGCTCACTGTTTCCTTGCTTACTACAATTATACAGTGGGAGTAGTCTGACTATATTTTTGATAAGATAATAACAATTTCACCCCATTTTGGTCTTATTAAGAGAAGTTATTTCCATATTCCTTTCTTATTAAATGCTTAGAAATTTATCAGACTATAGGGTATGATGAACTAGGTGCTAAAAGGAATTAATTCTCCAATGCTGTACAGTCAATTATCAAAGAACAAAGACTTGGTCAGAGGTCACATTGAAGTTATGATTAAAACTGTACATTTCGTCTATTGCTTTCCATATGTCTAAGGAGTGGAGAATAGCATTTGTTTATTCAAATGCATTCTCTGTCTTGTAGTAAGATTATGAGGATATGTTTTAATCTATGATTATCAAGTAGGAATGATTATTATAAAAATAACTACCGCTTAAAAATCATTTAAGTAAATTTTAGAAGTATTGTTCATTCGAGTGCCCTCATAGGATGAAATTTATTTCTTTGTATAAGACTATAACAGAAATGAATAATATTATAATTCAAGAGGATGAATACATTCCATTCATTTGTAAGACACAGTGAATATAGTTAATTATATATTATTTTTCCAAAATGAAACTGAATTTTGATTATAATTACCATAAATAAATGATTTATTTTGCAGTGAGGGATACACTAATTATTCTAGGAGGTCCCTACCCCATGTTATTCATTCACAAAAACATCATGACATATCTCAAACTTAGATATAAATGTTACATTTATAAATAAAATCGCAACAAAAATGTATACAGTAAAAGTATATCTTCCAGAGGCAGGCAAATTTCTGAGTTCAAGGCCAGCCTGGTCTAGAAAGTGAGTTCTAGGACAGCCAGTGCTACACAGAGAAACCCTGTCTCAAAAAAACAAAAAAACAAAAACAAAAACAAAAAAGTATATCTTCACATAGTTGGTGTGAAAACCTCATATAATTATGAGGAAGTTTTATACTGAGACTGAATACATGACCTGCATTTTTACATGTGTTGTATGCATAAGTATATTTCTATATTGCTTTCACAATGGAAGATTTTAATGTTTAGCATAAATCTGAAGTTAAGTATCAGGAGAAAGTAGAATGTTCATGAATGTCAGATTTAGAAAAGTAGAGGTATTTAATGCTAATATATTTTTATTATTTTTGAGAATTTCATACAATATATTTTGATCATATACATTTCTCCCATTTTCTCTAATTCCTCAAAGATACACTCCTAACTTTCTACCCAACTCCTATCTTCATGAAATTTTCAAATAACACTTCAAGTCTAATGGGTGCTGTTCCTGAACTCCTGGGTATGGGATCATGCACTGTTTCATAGTCAGTCTATTGAGGCCCTCACTCTTAAAGAAAAACATCTCCCTTCCCCCCTTAAAATATCAATAGTCCATAAATCATAAATTAAAGGGAGGAGGTAGAGAGCCCCTTCCTTCTCCATGCCAGAATGTTTCTGTCTTCATTTTGTGCATAAGTATTGTGTATACAACCATACCATCTGTTTGGGAATGAGTGAAGTTGTTCCACCATTTTCAGAACCCTCTTCATTTCTCCATGTAAATTCATTTACAGAATGTTCTGTTTTCAACAATAGGGCCTTGGCATGATGTTCTGGTGGCAAGTTTCAAGGCCAGTGTCAATAGGCTATACCTAGAGGGGGTGTACTTTGATACCCTTACCACCAATTCAAGGAGGGACATGCCACATGTGGCACTGGGCATTTTCTGAGGCACACTATGGCTTCTAGGGTCAGCATGATCACCTGTACAAGGATAACTCCAATTAAGATTATTAGGTTTTAGTCTATGTCATGTCCTTTGCTACTTACAGGAAAAATGATTTTCTGGTTTGAATGTCAAATGTCTCCTACAGGCTCAATGGTAATGCTGTTTGGGGATATTGTAGAAACATACAGACTTAGTGCTTCTCTAGTAGATGGGCCATAGAGGTAGATTCTGTGGATTATAGGTCAATTTGCTTCAGGTGTGAGATTTGTGTTTCCTAAGTGTTCACACCGAATGAACAGTTTCCCTGTTCATTATGCCTTTTCTTTGGGGACTATAGCTATCTCTAAGTGCTAGGTAGTATAAGTACCTCCTCTTTTAACATATACGAAAGATCCTTTTATGCTGCAAAGAAATTAAATATATCAAATGTCTATTTCTTCAAAACCTAAACCAAATGAAGACCACAAAAAATAAATAAAACAGGACACTGTGGGTACAGGTCTATAATAGGAGAACTTGGGCAGGAATGTCATTTCAAGTTCAGCCTAGGCCACACAATGAGTTCCTGACCTTCCTGGGCTACATCAGATCCTATTTAAAACAAACAGGTGTTTGTGCAATGTATAAGCCTGAAGGTTGCTCTTTAGGGCGTGTTCTCTCCTTGTACTATATAGGATCTAGGGAACAAACTCAGGTTATCTGGCTTAGCAAATGCTTTCACCAAGAATAATTTCATTGCCTTAAAGCCAACTATTTGAAGGAATCTGGGGCCCTAAATTAGAAGAAGAATGGCAAGCAAAAACATAATCTGAAAGAATCTCTTAGAAGTTGGAAATTTTTGATACTGGTTTGACTTTTAATCCATGAAATTTTATGGTCCTAGCGTTATTTAATATTACCCACAGCTCTCCATATTTCAGTATTATATGAACATGGAAATCCCAACACTTTTGAGACATATTTCAATTATTTAATTTTCTGGCTGGAAGGACATTATGAACTGATATTTTGTTTAACACTTCCTAAAAATTCATTGATGTTCATGAATTCAGAGGATTGTAGATTATCCCTTTCAGTCATTTTATTTGATAAATATTAAAACTGAAGTCCAGACCAGTTAAGTGAATTTTCCAAGGTCACAGAGCAAGTCATTAGAAATCTCTGTTACTCACATCAGGACATTTTTCTGTCTAGTTAGCAACAGGGTAATGAGAGGAATTTAATCTTCTCATGATCCTTAGGACTTTGCCAGGCTTGAAGTCATTATGATGAATACCAGAGATTAGCATATAAGAAAGTTATCTGAAAGCTATGTTAACTTATGGGATATTTTTCTTTCTCATTAATTGTGGAAAAAGTCCTTTCACATTTGCTCTCATTTCACATCTTTCTCCTAAATAAAAACCAAGACAAATATTATCATAATAAAAATGTTCAGTGAGGCTAATCTGGTCGCAAGATTCTTTTCTTTTTGTTTGTTTTTAACAGTGTTCTTTTAAAATAAAAAATGAATAAGAGTGTTTTGATTGCAGGTGTTTGTGAACTACATGAGTGCTGATGGCTATCGAGGCTAGAAGAGGGAGTCTGAAACCCTGGAACTGGAATTACAAAAAACTTACCCAATCATATAGGTGCTAGGATTTGAACCTATGTCCCCTGAAAACAGCAGTAAATTCTCTTTAATCCTGAGCCATTTCTCCTGCCTGAGGACTTCTCTCTTAAAGTCAGCCTACAGAATTGACAATCATCACCTATGAAAATTATCTGGAAATTGTATAGTCTTTTTAGTTCTCTTTTATACAGATGCTTTTGTGCAGGACTTTTCCATACAATTTTTATCCTGAAACATTTCATTAGTTACCTCCTCTCAGGAAATCATGTTGACTCTGTTGATCAAACATGATCTGCCATTCCTGTGTGGGTAGGTTATGAAGATCTGTGTGAGCAGCAAGAGAAAGAATGGAACAAATACAAAGACTTAGACATAAAAACAGTGGGGATCAGAGGGAGTGTATTGATGGTGGAGAAAGGACTGAAGGAGCTGAAGGGGTTAGCAACCCCATGGAAAGAACAAAAATATCAACCAACCAGAGCTCCAAGGGTCTAAACCACCAACCAAGAAATACACATGGAGGGACTCATGGCTCCAGCTGTATATGTAGCCAAGGATGGCCTTGGACAAGAGGCCCTTGATCCTATATAGGCCCAATGCCCCAGTGTAGGGGAATGAGAGGGCAGGGAGGTAGGACTGGGTGGGTGGTTGGGGTACACCTTCACAGAAGAAGGAGGAGGGGGAGGGAATGGGGGTTTCTGGGAGGGGATTGGGAAAGGGGATAACATTTGAAATATAAGTAAATAAAATATCCAATAAAAAAATTTTAAAAAGGAAGTACCAGCTTCACAACAACCTGGAACCTGAGCATCTTTATTATATACAGCACAGCAGGAGGAATTAGTCTTAGGAGGAGGTCTTCATAAGCAAGATGTCTGAGGCTGTAAACATCCTAGAAGACAAAACAGAGGTTGCTGGTTTTGACACACACTCTCAACATAAGATCCATGGAAGGCTTTACATATTACACACACATATGCAGACAGGCAGACACATGTGCGTACACACATACACTCATACACACACAGACTCACACATACACACATATATACATACACACACACTCATATGCACATGTACACATAACAAGAATAATATACACACATTTAACTTTAAGTAAACATAACAAATTCTCTGTGGCTTCTCAAGCATATATAGTGTTATTCAATCCTCCTCCTTGTTCTTCTGTAATGCCAATTTCTCCTCTGCTCAGGTAAATTTCCCCATTTTCCAATCCCCCCTTCCTAGATGTGATGTTCTATTATACTGCTCTCTAGTAATGCTGCCCCTGCACCCCTAGCACAGCCAGTCTTTACTTTCCTGTAGTTACTCCAGGTTAGTTTTTATCCTCTAAAGATTGAAAGCTAGAATACACAGATGACAGAAAACACACAGGTTTTATCTATCTAGTCTGAATTATATTCTTTTACTTTTTTCCATTACTGAATCAAAAAATGAGCAATATATTTGTTTGTATATTCTAAGAAAATCACATCTGTTGTGTGTTTTTTAAATCCTGGATTAATAGTTTAATCCAAATGAATAAGTGGGCATTAGAAATCTAATATGATAAATGGGCAGAAGGATCAATTAGGAAAACAATGCCCTTTACAGTAGACACAAATAATCTGAAATATCTTCATGTAACTATAACCAAGAAAGTGAAAGACCTGTGTGACTTTGAGAACTTTAAGTCTCTTAGATAAAAACTGAGGAAGATATCAGAAGATGAAAAGATCTCCCATGCTCATGGATCATCAGTTTTAACATACTGAAATTAATACCTTACCAAAAGCAATCTACATATTCCAAGCAATTCCCATCAAAACTTAAATAAAATTCTTTATAGGCCTTAAAAGAGCAATTCTTAACTTCATATATAAAAACAAAACAAAATAAACAAAACCAGAAGAGTCAACACAATCTTGTACAAAAAAGGGAACTTCTGGAGGTATCAACCTCCCTGCTTTCAAGCTATATTACAGAGCAATAATAATAAAAAAATGCATGGAATTGGCATAAAAACAGACAAGATAATCAATGGAACAGAATAGAAGACCCAGGAATAACCCGCCATGCCTATAGACAGTTGATATCAGACAAAGAAGCCCAAACCATACAATGGTAAGATGAAAGCATTCAAAATGGTCTCGGGCTAACTGGATGTCTGTGTATGGAAGAATACAATTAGACCCATGTCTATCACCTAAACTCAAATCCTACTGGATCAAAGACCCCAATATAAAAATGGACACACTAAATCTAATAGGAGAGAAAATAAGGTGCTGCCTTGAACTGATTAGTGCAAGAGACAAATTCCTGAAGAGAACACCAATAGCTCAAGCACTAAGATTGAAAATTAAGAAATAGGACCTCATATAACTGAAAAGCTTTTCCAATAATCCAATAATATTGATAACCATCAATAGGACAAAAAGGCAGTTTACAGATTGGGAAAATTTCTTCACCATCCCTATATCTGTTGGAGGCCTAATATTCTAAATACATAAAGAACTCAAGAAATTAAACACTTGAAAAAAATTTCAACATCCTCAGTCATCAAGGAAATGTGAACCAAAACAACTCTGAGATTCTATCTTATACCTGTTAGAATGGTTATAATCAAAAATTCAAGAGTTATCACATGCTGGTGAGTATATAGAGCAAGGGGAACACTCAACCATTGCTGGTGGGAAAACAAATCTATACAAGTTTGGAAATTGGTTTTTGGTTTCTCAGAAAATTGGGAATAGTTCTATCCTAAGACCAGGCAATATACTCCTGGGCATATACACAAAAGATATCCCACTATACCATAGAGATACTTGTTCAAATATGTTCATAGCAGCTTTATTCATACTAGCCAGAAACTGGAAACCTAGATGACCATCCACTGAAGGTTAAATAAATTGGGGTATTTCTACACAATGCAATTCTGTTCAGCTATTAAAAACAAAGACTTAATAAAATTTACAGGCAAATGAATGGAACCAAGATGCAGAAATACACACATGCTATATACTCACTTATAAGTGGACATTAGCCATAAAGTACAGGACACCCATGCTACGATCCACAGACTCAAAGAAACTGGGTAATAAGGAGGGTCCATGGGAGAATTTCCTTCAGAGGAAGAAATACAATAGTCATCTGGGGTGGAGAGAGAAAGGGAACAGAGTGGGAGAGGGGATAAAGAGGTGAACAAGGATGGCAATCACTTGTGGGGAGGAGGGTTGTAGAGGACTGAGAGTGAGAATGGAAACTGGTAGGGTGCATCTCTAGGCAGAGCTGGAGGTCCAGCACACAGGGGGCTGTGGGAGTTTGGGGGAATAACCTTGGCTGAGCTTCTTACCAATGGGGGTTATAGAGACTAATGTGATCATGGCCAACTTCTTTGGCTATAAAGATATTACAATGGAGGGAAGGAGACACCAACCCACTCACAAAACCTTAAACCCAATGTTTCTTTTCGGCTTACAAGATGCACAAGGATAAAAGTGAATTATAGACTGAATGAAGAGCCAACCAATGAATGCCCCACTGTTAATGGCACTCTGCTATACTTGCAGAGAGGAACCTAGCATAATAGTCTTCCGAGAGGTTTCATCCAACAGCAGTTGGAAACAGATGGCGAGACTCACAGTCAAACATCAGGAGGAGCCTGGGGATTCTTGTGGAAGAATGGAAGAAAGAGTTGAGGGAGCTGGTATGGTCATCTTGAAGTTACAAGAAGAGCTTCAGAATGAACTAACCTGTGCCCAACTGGGCACAAAGAGACTGATTCACAAACCAAAAGGAATGCAGGGGCAGGACTCTACTCATTTGAGGCAGATGTGCAACTTGATTTTAACCCCTTACATTTGGAGTGGAGTCGATCTCTTACTCAGTTACCTGCCATTGTATCTGCTTCCCCTAATTAGAGTACCTGGTTAGGCCTCAGTAGGAGAGGATGCACTTAGGTAACTGGATGTCTAGGGTTGAGTGGCACCCAAGGGAGCATCCCTTTGATGATAACAGGAAGGAGTACTGGAAGAAGATATCTGTAAGGGTGGAAATGGGAAGAGAGCAGGGAAGGGGGGAAGTAGGGATATAAAATGAATACATTCTTTAAAAAAGAAAAAAATCTTATATGTATAAGTGTGTATATGAATGTGTGTATAAAAATACCATAATATCTCTTCAGAATACTAAACACATTTAGGCTTTGTAAAAAAAAAAAGTAATCTACACACATGAATACAACTTTGTCTTTCTTTTTCACTATTTTCTTTACATACTTTAATTGATCCCTACATTCCCAATTTTTCAGAGATATTCAAATGGTCTAATCACATTCTAATCTAATCTAATAAATAATCATTATTTATGTCCWTCTCTTTTGTGTAGAACAGTATGCTGTAGGCTTAGATATCAATGATGTGAACTGACCACAAAGTAAGATTGTCACCTTGGTGGTGCTTGTGAGTGAATTCAGAATCTTTGAGAAGAAAGCATACCTTTGTGTCATCTGCCACATGTTGGAACTGTTTTTTTTTCTTTGTCTATTATGAAGGGAAGCTGATAAATGGCAATGATTAAAGCAAGTTTTAATTCTGAGAACTAGTTCACAGATATATAATTGACTGTATAGTCCGTTGCCTAAACTTTTGTCCATGATCAGGTAATGGACAAGGGTGATCGTCACTGCTTTAGTAGTGACAGTCTTGATGTATTAATACACATGCTTCTCSATTTAGGCCATTTAGTCTGTCATTTAGAGTCCTGAATCCAGCATTAGGGGGTTTCACATAAAAGATAGTATTATGGTAAATTAGATACTTTTAYTGTCATGGAAAAAAAGTAATATTTAAGGTGTCTTTAAAATTGGRCATTCATGGGGTTTGCTACAGTTGCCGGGAGAGAATGTCACTTTAAAAATTCCCAACGGCAAGTGGGCTGGAAATAGTTCAGCGAAGATTGATTACCCCAGAGTGGAGTACTAGAGAATCCACCTACAAGTAATGGCCTTGGTCTATTTTTCTTTTGCATCACCCATTTATAAACCACGGTGTTCTAATCAGTGGAGAACAATGAGCAATTGTGCCCAGTGCATGGTGGTGATGGGATGAGCAGGTCTCTGAATGAATAATCAGTGATGTTACTGAAAACCACAGGGCACGACGTAGATGGAGTGGCTAGATGTGAGGGGACTGATTGCGGTGGTGCCCCATCAGTCCAAGGATGCTCAGGCTRGGCTGTCTCTTATTTATGTGCCTTAGCATGCAAAAGCAGTTAAATCCACTGGTAAACACTCTCTGCATTTCATTCTTTAATGTAGAACTCAGGGAAGGACAGGRCAAAACAGCAATGGAAGGTACTTTTGCATCAAATAATGTGGCATTTGTGCTCTGCCTCAGCTCAGAATTTTGGACGTTGTAATGTGAAGGGAACATATCTTCTCTTAATGCTTACAGTTAATAAATCTGAGAAAGATAGCCTTTATCTACAAAGAACAATCCCACTGTAACTTATGCACACATGTGCCCAAATTTGATTTTCTTAAAAATCCAGTCTCTTCCTAACCTTGAAGTCTTTCCAGTGTTGTCTATTAAGGTAAAAAAAAAAGTACTTCACACTGCACATAAGACTTAATTTGTTGTGGAGTCCATGTTAGACTTATTTGTTTGTGGATTTGTTTATTGCCTTGGTTATCCTTTTTGTAAAGAGATGCACATGTATTTTAGCATAATGAATCCCAGTGACTACAATAAGGCCATCTTTGGTCTTGGTGCTCATCATACCAAAATCTGATGCTCCATTCAGATTTTGAATGGAGTTACAGGGACTGTAKTCACATGAAGCATTTGTATGGCAAGCAAAGCGATAWGTGCTGCACACAGGGTGCAAATAAGAAATTTAAATTATGTTAAAGGAGACTTTTGATTAACTTCTGGAAGCCTCGAAAATTTCCACATAGAATCTTTAAGCTGCTATCTTTCTAGCATCCCCAAGCTGAGTCTTGGCTAGCAGCATTGAGTCCACACACACCTTATTATCTTTTTTTTTNCAAAACAGCAATGGAAGGTACTTTTGCATCAAATAATGTGGCATTTGTGCTCTGCCTCAGCTCAGAATTTTGGACGTTGTAATGTGAAGGGAACATATCTTCTCTTAATGCTTACAGTTAATAAATCTGAGAAAGATAGCCTTTATCTACAAAGAACAATCCCACTGTAACTTATGCACACATGTGCCCAAATTTGATTTTCTTAAAAATCCAGTCTCTTCCTAACCTTGAAGTCTTTCCAGTGTTGTCTATTAAGGTAAAAAAAAAAGTACTTCACACTGCACATAAGACTTAATTTGTTGTGGAGTCCATGTTAGACTTATTTGTTTGTGGATTTGTTTATTGCCTTGGTTATCCTTTTTGTAAAGAGATGCACATGTATTTTAGCATAATGAATCCCAGTGACTACAATAAGGCCATCTTTGGTCTTGGTGCTCATCATACCAAAATCTGATGCTCCATTCAGATTTTGAATGGAGTTACAGGGACTGTAKTCACATGAAGCATTTGTATGGCAAGCAAAGCGATAWGTGCTGCACACAGGGTGCAAATAAGAAATTTAAATTATGTTAAAGGAGACTTTTGATTAACTTCTGGAAGCCTCGAAAATTTCCACATAGAATCTTTAAGCTGCTATCTTTCTAGCATCCCCAAGCTGAGTCTTGGCTAGCAGCATTGAGTCCACACACACCTTATTATCTTTTTTTTTTTTTTGAAAACAACAAAACAAAACAAAATACCAACAACAACGACAACAAAACTATAGAGAGCCAGCAAAGGAAGACAATGTGCTCACCTTCTGCTTTCCTGCACTCACAGACTGAGGCAGCTCTGGTGTGAAAAGGGAAGTTGATTTTTCCAAGATTACGGGAGCCACTTCAAGTGACAGGAAGTGACAGTTCTGAGGGTCTTCAGCATTTTCTATCCAGGGGCCCCATGTGTTTGAGACTCCTTGTCTTCTGAGGCTGGAATGTATGTGTCATTATCTAACTCTGCATTTGACTCAGCAGTCAGCTTACCCACTAGGCCTCTTTAGTCTGCTTACCGACTGAAGTGGGAACAGAAGCTTTGTTATTTGGAACTGCTCAGTGTCTTTAGGAGTCCTGTGACTTCTACCTCCTTCAAGCTAAGTTTGGTTGTCCTACGATTGAGAGCAATGGACTGCTTTTCACATTAAGAGATTAAATTTAATATTTTTTTTATGGAGTGGCCCAGGTATGCCATTGCAACCAATCTCCTGCCCCAGCCTCTCGCTACTTCCTTCTCTTATCAAAATGCAATAAAGAAGCACTGATGAACACAGAGGCCGCAGAAAAGAGCTTTGAAATGACCTCAGCAATCGGTTCTTTGCCCTCAAGTAAACATTAGTAAGAGTCTAGGTTTTCAGATCTGTAAAACAGGAAGTGATTGGACAAAAAAAGGACATATAGAAATGGAGTGATAGTTAAATAAGACTTGAATCAACTGAGGTAACTAATACAAATATACTAATGCTTTTACTTTTCACGAACTTTGGCTTAATTTTCTGTCTTGTACTTGTATATCAGGTACCCAGACTAGTCTCTGACTCACTATGGAGCTGAAGATGACATAGGGTTTTTGGACTTCCAGTCCCCATCTCCTGAATGCAGGGATTACAGGTCTATCCCACAATGCCCACCTCTTTACATATATATATATATATATATATATATATATATATTAATAAAATAAAAGTATGTCTTCATCTACTCCAGTCACTCCGGCACTTAGTAATCATTCTCAGACRACAAAATAGTTCTTTCTTCTAGTTTGCTGAAATGAGCTTAATCTCTGCTTTTATCTCCCAAGGTAGCATTAATTACCCTCTGAATATTCATTCACAATTTTTTTTCTGTATCTCTGTACCTGATCAACATTTACGTATGACAGTTACACTGATTCCTAGTAACAATACTTTACCTGGATATTCTCTACTACAACAATGGAACTAAACAGAGTTCCAAAAAACGTGGCTAAAGGCCTTTCAGTGGTAGTTTCCCGAAGATGGAATGGCCAGCTCTGGAATGGCCTTTTTTAAAGTGCTTAGAGGGCATGAATGAAAGCCAATGTCCTAATGTCTGGATAATGCAGTCCAACTACATCTAAGAAACACCATTAGGTCAGCGGATAGACTTAGGTATACACAAGTGGTTGCGTTTTCCTTATGGCTACATTAGTATGGTTTTAATTCCATATGTTGATAACTATCAAAGATGACCATGAAAAAAGAAAACAAACAAAAACCATGAGTTGTTTTTCCTGGGAATGTGAAGACAGCACACCAGTGTATATAGCACATAGTTTTTGCTTTTTTGAAATCATAACTCTGATCATGTTTCAACAATGCTATAACCCCATCATTCAGCTAAAATTAATCCATGAAGATCAAATCCACAGGCATGCAAAGTTTGAGTTCTGCACAAAAAGGCATATTGAATCCAACGTAGAATGTTCCAGGAGGAAGCATCTTTATTATGTAACATGCATTTGTTATTTCCAACTTTCTAGTGTGGGTTATAAATTAAAAACTCCACAAACATAATTAGAAATGCTATTAACAATATCTTCAAACAGACATTTTAAAAACTTGAAAACAGTAATAATGAGAGGAAAGAAGTTGAAAATTGTGATCAAAGTTCACCAAATGGATTCATTTTAAAACGCACCTTCGTGTGACTTGGCAAGAGGCAAAAACATTGGTATGGTGACAGTGGTTCAGAGGTCAGAAACCCTGTTACTTTGCAATTGGAGTTTGTAGCTGCTTTGAAGTGAGCCTGCAGCACCATCTAGAGGCAGGTGGCAATCCTACACCCAGCGGGAACAAAAGGAAGCTCACCTATTTTACTTTAGCAGTGGTTTAATCAGGGCTTTGCTTTTCAGTATAGAACCACTTACAGAAAGCCTCTGGAGGAACTGCTCCCCACTCCTATTAACCTACCACCACAGAGTTCATTACACGGAGAATCCAAGGCTTCAGAAGCGGAAGTCCCTCCTAACTTCCCTACTGAGAGGAAAGTTGCTGACTTTCAAGTAAGATTAATTCATTCTTCACATTGTAAGGGAATCCTGCCAGGCCTCAGATTTTGTGTCAGGTTCTGGGGTACACTGTGAAAAATATATTACTATTTCTCTGTACCCCCACCCCACATATCCATAAGTATCCACAGGTATAATGTTTCTCCTGTACTATACTTTGAGACATTTTCTAGGTGGTGAGAACAGAAATATTTCAAAGCAGTCACTACATTTCCAAGCACTTTTCCACACAGAACCCTGAGCGTGTGTTAAATAAAATCATGGATTCAAATAAGCTTAGCGCACCAAGGAACCTCACAGTGTTAAAACATGGAACAAACTGTGGTACAGAGAAGTTACTCGGATTTCTTTTATTGCAAGCATGGCTATACTGTATTTGGTCCAGGACGATGCATTATATTTTAACATATTTATGTGGTTTTCATGATGGAAGTGTACACTGATCAGCATTCAAAAGAAAAGTCCTTTGTATATATTCAATATATATAAAGAACTCAAGAAGATAGACTCCAGAGAGCCAAATAACCCTATTAAAAAATGGGATACAAAGCTAAGCAAAGAATTTTCACCTGAAGAATTTCCAATGGCTGAGAAGCACCTTAAGAAATGTTCNGGGGGGGGGCCAGAAAGGGGAAATCATTTGGAATGTAAACAAAGAATATAGTACCAGGACAAAGAAATGGGAGGGGGTGATTGGGGAATGGGCGGAGGGAAGAGGGCTTATAGGACTTAGGAGGGGGTGGGGGGGACCCAGAAAGGGGAAATCATTTGGAATGTAAACAAAGAATATAGAAAATAAATTCTAAAAAATTTCCTGATGATTAAAAATATGAGTATTTTAAATTCACATGAATTAGATCTAATTGCCATGATCTTATTGAAGATATATATTTTTACATATAATCCTGTTAATACACAGGTTCCAAATTTGTTAACATCCACATTTCATTCTATTCCTTTTCCATTTTTGTGATACACATGGATCATGTAGGAATGGTTATTGAAACTGTGTCTTTTTTACTAACTGGGAATCCATCTTATTAATGTCCTCACATCTGCATGGCCTTCTTTGGCAATAAAGATGGAAATCAAAAAATTGAGTGTATTTTAATGCTTATTCTATACCAAGAAAATGTGAGCTGAAAATACTATTCTTCATGCCTCGAAAGCTAGTTAGCTTTTGTTTTCTCTCATTTCTATAATTAATGCCTAAAATTTGCTCAKTTATTTATTTGTGGAAGACAGACAGACAGTCAAAGAAAGAGACTGGGATTTCTGAAGGAAAGTTCTGTAAATTATCTCTGCCAATAAAATAGTTCCTTTGTTTTCACTTTAATTCTTAAATAAAATCTCTGTACCATATTTCAAGCTTGTGAAGTCATGAATTACCCAAACATTTTTACCTTCCACATAATTCTACTTTGCTTATAAAATCTCTACTGAGATCATGATTATGAGCTTATATAATGGTATCCTTTGTATAAAAGCTGTCACGATCCTTGACCTAAGAGCAGCCAAAATGCACAGCTATTATTAGTAATTTAGCTTCATGCATTGTTGAAAAAAATCTCATTTTAACCTCAGGTCCATGAGATTACCTAATTCTACCACATCTGTGATACTTGAAGCACTTTAGAGGCTTATCTTTTTCTCCTGATCAATGGTGGGTAGGTCAACTGAGATATTACCCATCCTGCGGCATGTATTTCTTAACTTTCAAGTATGGTATATGTCGACCATCAGAAATTTTTGCAGAGGCCTCTGCATTCTGCCATTATAGTAGCAGAGAATATAAGGAAATAAAATAATGATTGTAATCTAAGTAGTCTTGAAATCCAAAGAGTTTATGATCCTAACRTTTTACCAACATAAGAAACTATGTGACAAAAGCACAGAGGCTACACTAGACTTTATGCTTCTTCATAACAATCTGAATAGCTGATGGCTAACTGTGTTCATAAATGTATCTGTCTACTTATCTTTGTTCACCTGGGGAGCAGTAGTCTTTCATAATGGAATAAAAGTTGAAAGAATTTTTTGTATTGTTTTTTTCCTCACYAGGACTTGTACCAAGGATCTTTCTTCTAAACACCACTCAGAGACTCTACTACTGTGCTTTTAGTCCAGCCCCCAAATACGTTATTTAAGTAGTCAAACTTATTAGAGAGATACTGTGACTTAATTTTATCAACCATTTATTTTCTAAAGTAAATGAGTTCCAGCAACAGACTTATAAATGAAAATGAGAAAATTTAGGTAGATATTTAATTGAAGAGTATGTGGTTGACAATTTAGTCACCCTCCAAAATAACTGCGAAAGTTTGTGTAATTAACACTGTATCATTTGTCAATTTATCTCATTTATTCTAAGTGTGAAAAATTAACGTAATAATGGAGAAAAGTCCACTTTTGCTTAATTGACATGACTTGAGACTATAAAGAAGCCAAGTGGGTTTTTTTTTGTATCAAATTCACTTGCAATCATCAATATCTTGCAACCATCAATATTATTGTTTTTTTCTACACATCCTGTGAGAGTGACAATGTTTTAATAATTCCTATTTAAAATGCCACTCTCTGAAACATCCCAGGAAGCCATGCTATTGAAGGCTAGGCTTTCTTTGCCCCAACCACCAGTGGGAACATGTGATCCCAAACACATGGAAAGTATCTTCTGTGATAAAACTGAAAAGAAGCACCTTGCTGGCAATCTTTACTTTTTTTTTTTTTAAATAAAATGTCTCATGTTTGAAAGTATCTTGTATATTTTCTTTAGATTCTATCTGGCTATGATTTTGATACAATTGGTAATTGGAGTTATCAATCAAAAAGTTGTTCAATTCAGTTTCTCACTCTTCACCCTCTTCTTGACTTTATGATTCTCTCTCTTTCTCTCACTCTCTCTCTTTCTTTTGTATACCCTGAATTTTAAGTAATACTTTCATATTTTAACAACTATTTACTTAATCTTACAAACTTATACATTATTTGCTACTATTATCTGTAGTACAAATACCAATTATTCTGTATATATTAGTTAATGCTGGAAATTAATACAGTGGCAGTTATTCCTTTACAAACTAGTTCTCCAAATAATCACACAAAGATCTTTTAATATTTCAAAGCCTATGCCTTATCAGGGAAGACTTTCAACTAGTTAGGCCAACCACCTAGCCCATCCAGCCCCTTGGCTCAATATACCTTCAATATCTCTAGTTTTGACAATCTTCCATCATGTCTCTGTCAAAAAGGCC